>SJJU01005114.1:0-30959 GCA_012932125.1 Conopomorpha cramerella
TCGGTTTATTTTTAACATGTCCCATTTGATACCTGCAGTTTGTTCAACATATTTATGAGCTGTGTGCTTGGTGTTTTGTAATAGGAAAGAGAACTATTTTAGTTATTACTTACTGCATAATTAGAGCACATAATAATTCCCATCTCACGTCACACGCTCAAATAGATCGAAGATTGGCCCACGCCTACAAATTGATAAGTAAGTTATGCAAGCCCAGTTCAGCAATTTGGCCGCGCAATAAATAATTAATACTAAACTAATTGCCAGTTTTATTACTTTGGGAAAATATAATGACCGACATCAATATCAATTCACATTTAGTTCTTATAACCTGAAGCGCAGTGTAATAACTACTGAATAATAGGCATTAGGGACATTCCTCGAATTAAAAAAATACCTATGTCCGTTTACATTAAGGCTTATATTTAGTTCCATAACTTTTTCACGTCTATTTTAATATTGTTATGAAAAAAGAAAACGGCCTATTATTTTACTGAAGTAATAACAATTCATCTTTATTTCAGACATTCACTTAGGTTCATCTTCTTAATATGAGAGCTGAAGTTTGGTTTTTCAAAAACTTTAATAGTTGGAGTGGGAATAAAACCAGGCTATTTAAAAAAAAGTTTGCTGAATGGTCAAATGAATTAGAAAGATTAAAACTTCAGATTTGTATTTTATGTGTAGGGGAAATAATATTTTTTCCGGAACTTAATTTTCATCAAATATTCCTTCACTGCAGAGTTACAGGGCAGTGTAGCTGGATGTCTCTTTTTTATTATATATCAACGACTTACCAAAATTAATCAACGAAACATCTGTACTGTTTACCGACGTTATATCCATTTTAACTAAATGTAAAAATAGTACAAACCTATCATTATAATTAACTACAATATTCAATATACACACTGGCTTAGTGAACAATATAATCTCTAACTCAACTATATTCTCCCCTACCCTACCCTATCAAATACAAAGTTTATAATATATAATATTCCAGTACAATAATTTTAATATAGATATAGTAAACGATGTCACTCTCCTAGGCATCTCGGAACTCTGGATAAAAACCTAAATTGGAAACAACACATAACTAAATTATGCTCAAAAATACCTAAACTAACCTACGCGCTGAGAGAAATAAAGAAGACAACGTTTTTTAAAACAGCATTGACAGCTTATTCTGCCTATGCATATGCAACAACTACGGTATAATTTTATGGGGAAATAGCACTAATGGAAAAGAAATGAATACGGATCTTACTAAATATAAAGCAAATAGACAGTTGCAGGCCGTACTTTGAAGAGCACCGGATTTTGACCCTACCTTCATTAAATCTTCTAGAACTATGCAAATTCGTACGCAATAACCCAACACACGTTTCCTCATACCAGAACGTCAAAAACAAAATGAAAACACGACGCAAAAATAAACTAATTTTACCTCCATAAAACTAAACACTGCATTCTTCTAGTCCCTTAAAAAAGGCAATAAAAAATAATAATAAGCTCCCCAATAAATTAACAGATGAACAATATAATAGAACTTTTATTAAAATACTTAAGAGACTTACTTATATCCAAAAGCTATTACGCTATTAATGAATATTTTGCGGAACCTCTAAATAAATATTATAAGTAACGTACCTTATGAAGTATGTTGTTTATAATCCCTAAGGTTAGGGTGCCCTATAAACCTATGTTCTTAATTTAATTGTTGCCTGCCTAAATAATAATATAATACAAATAATATATATATATTTTGTTAACTTTCTTATGTTTGTATAGCGCGTTATAAGACAGTGTTTTTGTTATTATTGTCTTCTATACTTAGTAAGACAAATTATTCTTCTCTAGTATTATATTTCTTTATATAACTTTTCTGGGAAACAGGCGTGAAGTATGTATGTATATAACTTTTCCTCTCTTACGCAAGATTGCTGTATCCATCAGGATCTACTAATTTATATATATATTTATTGTTAACTTTCTTATGTTTGTATAGCGCGTTATAAGACAGTATTTTTGTTATTATTGTCTTCTATACTTAGTAAGACAAATTATTCTTCTCTAGTATTATATTTCTTTATGTAACTTTTCCTCTCTTACGCAAGATTGCTGTATCCATCAGGATCTACAATGTGTTTGTACTTACCTATAATACTACCACCTAAAGTTACCATTGCAGAACGCAATAAACACATTGAATTGAATTTACGTAAATCATCAATTACAGATTTTAATAGTTCTTTAGATAGTAATTGGATGCTCAGATGATCCGAGCGCTCCCTGAAATAACGTGCAAGTGGTCACTATGGGGTTTTAGTGGGTGCCACATGACCCCGCCGTTGACTGCTGTCAACGGCAGAGTATCTATAACGGAAGTCTAAACTACATAATATATAAAAGGTATAATAGTAGGCATGGTAGTAGTAGGAAAAACATAAATGTACCTACCTATTTATGTTTTTGGAAGTTTGTTTAAAGAACTGTTATAAAAATGTATATACAAAATTAAAAAAATTAAAATTATGATGTATTGTATGCAGTCAGTGCATGTAACAGTCGGGCACTTAACAACATCCGTATCTTTGGAACAGAATTAAAAAAAAAATAATTTACTTATCTATTTCCTAAAAATATTATATCACGAAATATGGAGTAAGTATCTAAAATAACGGTTATTGTAACCAGTGATATTTCATTTATACTATTTTGCGTTAGTCAAGGTAAGTAATGTAGTAATTCTATTGTCTATTCTATGGGTCTTTTGTAAAGAAGTAACAATTTGTGATCTCTCGCTTTCTTCTCAGGTCAAAGGATGACATCACAAAGGTTTGTCTAACCGTAGATACCTGCACGATAATAAATAATATACTGCGCCCAAACAGAATAAACCTTTTTTCAATCGTTTATTTCAATGTCTAAATCAATCTTACATGTAAGTATATCGAAATTGATTGGCAATTAAATATTTGTACACGTCAAATTAACGTCCAAAGTTAAACGTTTAACGTATTTAGCGAAAACGAGCCGCCAATGCTTGTTACGACACGAGTACTTAGCGGTTTCCCACGACGTCGTCGTTGACGGAGCTGGCTGTGGCGGCATTTATCATCTTGTACATACCATACTTCATCCCAAATAACATAAGGTCTTAATAAAAAATGCCATCATAACCCGATACGTTGTTCATGTGTCGTCAATCGCCTTTCATTATGAGGTCCTCCGATATGTAAGTAGTGCGGTATTTAACATGAGTACTCGCGCGCGCCACACCATTTACCCAGCAGGCAGCCGGCCGGACGCATTCGCGCCAAAAAACTTGGTACGGAATTCGAAATTCATTACGGCCATAAAGAAAACAAAAATACCTTATTTGTTTAGTGGTGGTGGTAAAAAAAAACAAGTGTAATATTTTCGCGGCATTTTCCCGACAACGGCGTCGGCCAACTGTGGGCAATTTCCTCATTATCGAGTGTAGTCATTGGTGAAGTTTTTCATTATAACTGATGGTTTATTGAAATTGTAGGGTTTCCTTCGAGGACGGGTGGTTTGCTGCGACACTCTCGCGTAGGATGCCGCAGGTGCAGTAGCGAATCAAGTGCATCGTCTGTCTGTGCTTCGAAAGAAAAAAATATGGATTGTTTAAGGGTAAGTGTACCGCGTTCATCATAATTTAAAACATTAGTTAAGTATTACTTATTTAACTTTGGATCGTAATATGTTTGAGTAGTAATTAATCTAAATGATTTTTGAAAGCTTTGCGATTTGTCAAATTGTATCAATTTCACAATAAACTAAAGCGTAGCTTGTAAAAGTATTTTTTTGTTCGTTGTTTTTATTACTTTTGTGTTTCTTGAATGCGCCAAAATTATAACTTAACTTACTTATAACATACGTTTTTAACCTAAACCTTAGCCGCTTTCTTACTAACATTTTTGTTTTGTTTTATCTATATGAGTCAAGGCTTCGACTTTCCCAGAAAGGGAAACAGAAACAGAGACACTCGTACTTTCTAAGGGCGTTTCATAGGATATGTAGATCTTTATTACCTATAGATTCTAAGGCTAAGCGGTAATTTATACTATTATTACGGTGGTAATATAGGTGTAGATAGGTTCTGCTTATGTTTCTAGGTGGTCTAGATCCATATTAGAATCTCAACATACGGTAATATTAAATAAATAAATGAAATAGGTACACTGTACGCCTGTTAATCCCAAAGCGGTGTGGGCAGATACACTTGCTGAACAAATGCCTACGTTTTACCAAGCGTATTTAAGCAACGTGATAGGGGTGTTTTGCACACATTGTGTTATATGATGTTGTCCTTCAACGTAAGAACGTTGCTCGTGAATAGATACTTCACCTAAATTATTTTCTGGGAGAAAATGTAGGAATTGTACTACGGTATGTCGTAGAGCGTTTATCTTTGCTCCAATAGAGAGACTATAGAGGTACATATAACTTAGAGTATCAAAAAAAGAAAAACCATAAAGTGAATGTACAAATTACGGCGTCCCTTTGTTTTATTTGTGACTTTATATCGATACAAACGACAATGATCTTCGCAACAAACGGTTATGGTGGCCGTAAGTTGTTTATAAAATTGTAGTGGATTGTGTATTAGAATAACGTTAGAGATATGCGACAAGGAATATGGAACACTAGCTGGCCGGAAAAAAATGTACTACATATAAATAATTTTAGACCTTATACTAAACCAGATGTGTCACAGTTTATCCACCGTTCCCTTTGAAATTCGGGATGAATACATTGCATGCCTATGAAGAAGAAAGAGTAACAAACATACAAACAACCGTAGGATGTAATTATCATTTTTCGTAGGATCTAAATATCAATTATAACCGGGTATCACGGCGCGAAATTAGTAAAGTATTCTAAGATAAGCTTTTCGTCAGTTTACGCGATATAAACATTTGTTTAGTGCTCGCGCAGTCACTAAATGTCATTAAAAAATGTATTGTACCTAAAAACATTTAAAAAATCCTGTGTGCTATTATGGATGTTATAAGAAACAAAACTGAATATTTTCGACCAAATCCAATAACTACGTAACAAATGTAAAAAATAACATAATATCCACACATTTTTAAATACCCTAAAAATTACATAATTTAATATTTACCATTCACTGTATTATGGTTTACGTCGCAAAATTAAGTAGGCCTCTGATATTGTTTGTCCGATTCGATTACCTAGTTTTTGGGTTGCACAGCCGAAAGGGCAGAAAAACACTTGTATTTAGTGTAACCATAACTCGTTTTTTTCAACAAAAAATAATCCACTCGTCACGTTTGGTCGATATGATGAAATGTTGCTGTGGATTGAACTTTAGCTGCTTATTTTATTAAGTGACTTCAAGAAAGGAGTCTTTCTCGATTCGTTTATACCCGAGTATGCATTTTTTTATGTTTGTTCGTCGTTTATGAACCGATTTTGATGATTATTTATGTTGGAAAGTAGATATTTCCAAGATGGGCCACATTGATAAGCAAACCAGAGTTTGATGATGGATAATTCGAGGGGAACTTTAAAAAATCGTATGTGCGTGCGACTAGTACTGATTGAGGTTTGATTCTTTTTTCATTTAAGTTATGACTCAATACGACTATTCAACACGTCGTGACATTCCTTTGATTTTAATAAATCCGTCCAAGATTGTAGGCCTAAAATTAATCCCAACTACAACTTGTTCTTTTTAGACCCAACAATAAGCGGGAAGTGTCAAGTCTCCAATTGTTTATCGTCGGTTTATACCAGTTGTAAATACGTAACAGCCTGGCCTTGAAACCTTGTATAACATAAAGAGTTAATTTAGCCAATTAAAATCAACAGGATACAAATAAAAAAAATCTCGAAAAATTGTCCCCGCGATGGCTACAGTATGTGGTTTTCGGAACATCTACCGCGATTTTATACCCGTTATACAGTAGACGAAAAAAATAGCCCATGACTTATTTATGACGTTCAAATATTATTAGACAAGAAGCGTACAAGAAGGATTTTTTTCCTTCACACGTTTTTCATAATGTCATTTTAGTTGATACACGAAGTATCATCAAAGTTGACAGACCTTTCTTTGATAGACTGTATGATATACCCCGTGCCATGGTCTTAGAATGTTGTTGGGCTCGTCAGTATAAATAACTTTTACTATGACGACAATGCCGAAAAATGAAAAAAAATCTATCTTCATACTATGCTACTACTTTGTATGGAGAAACATTCTATTTTTCCCATTCTTGCTATAATAAAAGCTGTTCATACTGACGAGTCCAACAACGTTTCAAAGGCCATTGCTCGGGGTCCTTTTACACGTACTTTACGGACGGTACTTTAATAAAAAAACTTTCATTTTATGATTATCAGTGACCTTAGCTGTCTCTGTGCAAAAGGACACTGTACCCTCATCAGGTCCCCACTACAACGCGAGGGTCAAGCCGCATCATTTAGCGTCTTTTAAATTCAGACGTCCGATTGTGGTCGGGATCGTCACGGCCGACTGACCACAAAGACTCTTAAACGATTCCTGGTCTTGTGTTTATGCTTGATCGGCAATGTTAAGTATTTAAGACGATTTCCAATAGTAAGTAGTTGATTTGGTACATATCCGGGATTATTGACTTGCACATTAACTTAGTCAATGAACTAATAGAAAATACAACAAAACATGTTTTACGTTATCGAAACGTTAATATTGATGTCAAAATAGTGATACAAAGTGTATTGCATCCATTAATGTCTATGTCTACTATAATTTTCTGTACGCCTCAATTTCCAAGTTTGAACATTGCTCTACATTTACTTTTCTATTATCTATTACATGCGATGACGAGTCTCTTGTTTTGATTGTACCGAGTTTCGGCTGCGCGTAGAACTGGTTCTGCTTGCAAACGCTATCGTTCACTATCCATCGATAGGTATTACTCAGAGTGGCTGAGCAACATTCACCGGCGACGGACTCCACTTACCGCCACGGCCTATTATATAGTTACACTTACAGCGAAACTTGGGCCCCACTACAAAGAAAACTAAAAATATACGAGGTCTAAAACACGCGAACTGTATTTCCAACAAGCAAACGTCAGGCGCCCACTATCTTACAATGGATTGCCCGCCTAATTCAATTAACTACCTAGGTAGGTACTCCTTCCTTTTGCTAACAGGCGAAATTATTGTGTCTATGGGTTTCTTCGTGATCAGCGCGCGTGCGCCCAGCAACGATGTACATTAAAATAATGGGCGTAATTTGTTTCAATATTCACTTAGATTAGCAACGAGATTTATAGGTAGAGTTATCTTACGTAAATTTATCTTAACTTAAAATAAGAACAGAAAACAATAAGAAGAGAAAAGAATTTTAATAATAATATGAATGCCAAAGTTTGTTTACAAATTACAAAACTAAACTACTAGGGAAATAGTAACTGATCTTTTTGTCAGTATATACCTTTGGTGATTTAATTGTTTATTATTCGGGGTTATTAGACCGTGCAACTTACAAATCATACAAATGTAAAACCATACAAAATTTGATTTATTTGTTCTTCTTGCTACGTAGGTTGTTATAACATTGGCTTGTACCAATTACTAAGTCTTGTAGAAAGTGATGATTTACTTGTGCTTGATCGCCGCAAGTTTGGCAAACCGCAGGCGTCACAAAATCGTCTGGTTATCCCTTAACATCTCGTAAGAGTAAAAGCTAACATTTTCCCGCAGCACCGCAACCCAACCGGTCGGCAAATAGGCTCCAGTTTAGTTTTTACCATTCACCTGTTTGCAGGAGGCATCGACCCAACTTATTTGTGTGAATAGTTTGACTCACTTGACCGCTTTTACTTTCAGAGCGCTGTTATGTTGGCGCTGTTGCTCGCGGCCGGTGTCGCTGCAGAAAAGAAGATCGAGCTGCAGGATATTGAGGAGGACAACTTGAAGAGCGAGAAACAAACCGACTATGAGAAACCTGAGCCGCAACAGAGTACCACTGCAACAGATCAGGATCTCGTTCCCCTGGAATTCCTAAAAAGCGGAATTTTAAGATATTTCGAAAAACCGCACAACCAGCCACAACAGCAGAGATACGTCCACCAGTACGCAGTTAATGAACCTGTGGAAAAGCCACATCAGAACTATCAACAGAAGGCTCAAACAGTTCATTCTCCTCCCTCAGGGCCGCAAAGGGCTATGTTAGGATATCTGTCAAACATGCCGATGCAAATATATTTAGTACCACAGTATAGTAATCAGGAACAACAGGAGTCGAGTCATCACCCGGGTTTAGCGTACACAGCACCGACAGGGATCGGGCGAACCGCTGCGTACCATCCTCCAGAAGCCAGTCCGACGCAGACACAGTACGTAGAGGTGCCTTCGTATGTCGTGCCATCGGGTAAAGCGTACATTGCTCCGCAGTATCCGGCCGCACCGCAGGTAACGTACGTCACGTACGCCCCTCAGCCAGCAGCCGCCGTCAACAATCTCGTCGCTACCGGTCCTCCTCCAACTGCCGCACCCCTAGCTTACCCGATGCCTTTAGTACAGTACCAGACCGCACTAGTGTCTCCCCCACAACAAAAAGCGTACTATCCAACAGCGCAATACGTGACCGAAACTAATACTGTGGAAGAAACGGTCGAAAATGAGGTAGAGAGCCCCAAACAGTACGCTACCCAAACCGAAGTACCTTATACTAAACCGACAGCCTCCGACTACTACAGGTACTATTCAAGGACCCCTCAAGATTACAGGCAAAACGTTGTTTCCGAGTTGCCGCACCCGAACCCTTTACTATTGCGAGGTCACACGTCCCACATACCCAAGGCGCTGCCCGTGTTTAGGCCGATGGCCAAGTCAATTTATTCGGGGGGTATGTCAGCGAATGCAATTCCCACAGGGTATGCATATCCGTACCGAAGACGTCCCACGTCTTTGCTCGATTCGTACATTCCGTCTAGTGTGCAGTTGGAGTACATGAAGCGGGGGTACAGCAAGGACCCGCTGTCGGCGTACGAGGCGCTGTCGAGCGCGCGCAGCCTGTACCCGGCGCCGCCGCCGCGACACCTGGAGCGCGGCTTCCTGCCCAACCAGATGTACCACACGGCGGCCGGCGGCGTCACGTACGGCCACTACAAGAGGACGGCGAAAGCGGACAAGCCAGCGCACACGTAGCCACGTACACGTTAATGTGTGAGACGCATTGCAGCTCTTATCGATGGTATACGCGAGATCGCATCGCTCAGAATTCTTTATACGTTACTTTGCTGTACATTTTGAACTGAAATTTTCGTAAGTTATTGTTTTTTACTATAATTTAGGCTACAATATGATTAAGAAACAAGGATGATACAACAAATCAAATAGTTATTTGTACAATTGTTTGTCAGCAACAATAGAAATATACGTTATTGTTAAATTCTATCGCGGATAGCTATTGTTAACTACTTTTCTCCCTAAAATACTGCAATTATCCGCAGATCTTTGTTTGTTAAAGGTATTATGTAAGTTAAAAATTAATTTATTAGTATTGAGGTCAGTATTTTGTACTTTCATTGTTATGTTAAAAAAAATAAAACATTTAGTACCTTTGTTATCTCCTTAGTATCATTCCAAACAAAAATATTCCTGAATATTTATCTTCAGCTAAGTACTTTAATGTGCGGGTCGTGACTCGATCGAAAATCTACGTGTAGAATGAGGTTCATATCAGATAATACACCTACCTTCCTACTAACATACTTAAACAAGTACACAAGTGTCACAGAATGTTTTATGCTCTGAGTTACAAATATAGCGAATACAATGTTTTCAGTTTATGGTCATTGTATATGTGTATATATTCACGCCTTTTAATTCTAAAGCAAAAATTCTCACAAGATTCTCCATTCGCTCCTACAACAAATTTGCCGTCAATAAAATATAAGATCTCTAATATTTTCAGAGATATCTTTTATTTTTAAGTGTTACTGTCTCACTCTGTAACTTCATGTATTAAATCATTGTCTAAAACTAATAGGTATGGACTCGTATAACCCTACATATTCTGGACAAATGTTTTCTGGAATTCAAAGTATAAGTACCTATTATAACCTCCTTAAATGAGTAAGAAAATACATATGGCTCCTTAGATTTTAGAATAGCACTGACCACACCATTGGTCTCTTAAGACGTCATCATAAATACCTAGTAGATATGAAACAAAGTCGCTTTCCGCTATCTCCCTATGTTGCTCAGATATTGAAAACTAGGAAACGGATTTTGATGCGGTTTTCTTTACTAGATAGAATTATTCTAGAGGAAGGTTTATAATTGTACAAATAAAGTATAGGAAAAACGAGGAAGGAAATATGCATTCTGTCGAAGAATATTAGACGATTGAACTTTCACTGGATCAGTAATTCCACTTCCAGAGCTGTGGTTCTACTTACAAGGTATGAAAGGAAAGGACTAATACGTATTATCTATTAAATAAATGCGAATGGGAGCGAAACAGAGTATTTACCTATAAATACGTATATAAAACACAAAGTCGTATTTTTTGAGGGGGAGAATCCCTTCGGATTCCCCGTCGTCTGCGGGGGAGACGACGAGGGTATGTGATGAGTCCACTAAAAAGCCCCCGGTGACTTCTACGCGCGAAAGAGCCGGTGCCCCCGGAACACCCTGAAGAGTACGACGTCCAGGGCCCGCTGCATCGGCCGCGCAGGGCCCGCTGCAGGATGTTAAGCGGGACCTCTACCCTGCGGCGAGGAACTTGTGGTCATCCCCGTTCACAACTCGACGTGAGGCGACGATGTCGAAATCTGGTGGCACCGTCGCCCTCGGTGGGGGTCGGTTGAATTCGCGCGCACAGCGGGGGCTTGCGCGCGACCCCCGGGCCCTTGTAGTCACCTCGTATGACAGGCAAGGAAGAACCGCAGCCCTATTGTAACGCTCGGAACTGCAGGGCTATAACATAAAGTCCTGGGTTAGGAATTTTCAGTTCATGAAAAAAACGTTAATTTTGGAGTTATGGTTGAAGTTGGAGCTAAAACTTGGGGGTAGTGTTTTTAATAGAAATTAATACTGAATCTGCGTGAATGAAATCGCGGAACATTCACTAGTAGAGTACGAAGCTTATTCCAATGACTTTGCAAGGTTGTTGGTTCGACTTACTTAATCCATAATGCTGTTCGTTAGTTTCACTAAAGTCCGGATGGCCGGATTTAGTTAATTTTGGTCTTGAATTATTTGTGGAATTCCGGAGGTTTCATAGGCGAATAAATATAAATTTTTCCCCTATATGCTGCATCCTTCCAACACGGGACACTACGACTTCCTACGGCAAAGCAAATGTTTGCCGGGACAGTAATACACATTTCTATGGTAATACATATGTATAATATGACAAGATGACATTTCGAGATCTGCAAAAGTGGAAAAGAGGATCTTTATGTGTCATGATCTGAGTTAACATTGTACTTATATTTTTTTTAGAAAAGGTAATTCAAAGTTGCCTTTTCACTTACTATTCATCGAAAAAAATCGTGCCTGTTTTTATTTAAAAATGGATCTTCTAATAATTCCTATAAATCTGCTAATCGATCCGATAGACGTTGTCTTGTACTATGAATACCCGTGTAATATTATTTTTCTTCATAAGAACCATCTCATAACATTAATAAGGATAAAAAAGAAATGCAGTAGGTAATTGATCCTTAGAAACTCATTTGGCGATTCATTTCTATATTATAGATGATATGTATAAAAGTAGTAGTACCTACATATTTATCCTCTTGTTTAATGCTGATGTGTGCAGCCATGTGGCTGATGACGATGAGTATCATTTTATCCCTAAACTGGAATGGACGGAATGAAGGGGACAATAACATTCCACGAATATGTGTATACGGTTTGTTTTGTTGCATACGCATTGGTATCAAAGTAATAAATAACATAGAGACACATTTAAAGGCTCTATGTTATGAAAATAAATTTCCGTTTACCTACATACATACGTCAGTCCATGAGTACGTATATTATTAAAATCTTTTCTAAGCCATTGGAACACAACTTTTTCAATTACTCTGTAAATCGAGCTATGGAAGTAATTGAGTATTACGAAAAAAAAACAATGTCAGTTACATAATGAGGAGATACTCTCCAACTCACATACGAATCGACATTTTTTCACGAAATATTTAGATCTTGCGATAACTCTCGAAGCTAGATTGTAGATAGGATCCAGGTAACGTGAACTAAGTTATCATTGGACGGTATCGCAACTAACTATTAGGTTTTATAAATGCTGTGTGCATACCTTTTGAAATTGTAACATTGTTTAGGCCGTTCACAAATGTTTCGAAAGTGGATTAACAGTTAAAATATCTTGTAAGTATACTTTGTATTGTGAAGCTAAGTAGGAATAGTTATGAGGGTTTCTTAAGATGAACATGCTTTTTTAGAAGAACTGATCACTACTTAAGTATCTAATAATGGTTCCACTAAATAGAAAAAGTCATAATCACGTCTTTCATACCGCCTATTACCCATGTATAGTCACCTAAAAGCGTGATCAATCAGGTTTGATGACGCGTTCTGTTTAAAAATAGTGTCAAGTGCTCCGTCACGGATATTCCTGGAAATGTTTTTGTTGGGGAGGAGATAATCTCCAGAGTAGTCCTATGATAACGAAACCAAGCACTTATAATCCCAGAAATCAGTACGATTTCCTTAGATATTTAGTCTTAAAGCTTAACAACTTAATGAAGGAATTACCAGAACTGAAAACAATATACTTATTATTCCGAAAGTGCAAACAATGGAATATCTCATTTTAAGTAAAAAAATGAGATCAGAGAAATAAGATAACGATGTCGGCGAATACAGATAAAAATGTAAAGTTACCTCTGTTCCGTTCTTTCATCGCCATGCAAAAAACAAAAAACATTCGAAGGCAGGCGAGTGCATAAAAATGTGTAGTTAACTTATATGCAGTAGAAGTAGGAGTGAGGGTACGAGTATGCTAGAAAAATCTCTCTATAACATGCTGAAATATCTTGGCTTGTCCAGAAGTTCATGCAGTAAGTTATATACTAGAACGAGTATCTAAAGCGGTATTAGCAAGTACATTACGCGATTTGGATGGAAAAGAAACACGAGTAGTTAAGCTGAGTGTTGATGTACGTCGGAAAGGGTTTCTTAAACATATACCCGTGTCACAAGTCTTGGGGTTTCTCTCTCTGCTACACGATGAGGCTCGGCACACGTCCGGGACTCCATGAAATTATAAGTATTTCGTCTCTCTAGTTCATACGTGATATGTCTACAGTAAAATAGACTGGGTCATGAATGCCACTTGTCGATTGTATACGTACCCAAAATAATAAGTGAAGAAACTACTAACCCTGTAGACACCATCTTAGGGTTTCATGTTCTATGTAAACCTTCTCGGTAATCTATGTAAGCAAGTTAATTCAGTAAATGTAATCCATTCCTATGACTTTGTTGCCTGAACAGCTTTTGTAAAATACTTTAAAAGATGTTTAAATTAAAATACGTCACATACGACGGAGGAGTTGTTCTGCGTCTTGAGTGTTTGTTCATTTTCATTATGTGCATAAAAATATCCATAATCAATTTGCCTTTGCATATGTACACTAGCTGACTCCTGCTGTATATGATTATAGTTAGTAATAAACCTATAAACGATCCTCAAGAATCACTCTATCTCCTAAAGAAAACTGCATCAAAATCCGTTTCATAGTTTTAAAGATCTGAGCATACACAAATATAGAAAATAAAAAATGTACTTCACGCCTATTAATCCCAAAGCGGGACAGGCAAAGGCAGTGCTAAATAAATAAATGCCCACGGTTCACGTTTGTTTTATACTACATATTTATTTATTAAACACGTCACGCGTGTGTCCCAAAGGAGAAAGCAAAGACTGCGGATAGACACTTGTCACGGTTCTGATATACCCTTCTCGCCTTATCCACATTCATACATCTTTGGATTTGTACTTCTGGGACTTTTACTTTTAATCAGCCATGTACAAAAATATCCTTAAATTAAAGCGACTTTAATCCATTTTACATTACAAAACCATATGGTATTTCCTTTTCATACTTGGAAAGCTTACACATGGAAAATTGTATATGTTATTAGTCAAAAACCAATTTTGTAACTGGGACATCCCTTAGGCCACATTTTTTGGCCATATTATTCGTTGCTTACATTGTTAAATATACAAGCGACATCTATGAGATGTAACCAGACTCAGCTCTACACCACAACCTCACTGCCACGATTTCGTAGAAAGAAACATTCACTTAACTTCTCACCGGCGTCGGCGCACTCTGTGCTTAATTGTTATTATAAAATGCAACAGATTTTATTATGTTGCGATGTTTAGATTAGAACTTTCACTGTCCAACACTTGATATCAAATACACGAGTCTATTATGTTTTCAGTTGATAGACAATAACATGGCATTGTACCTAATACATTTGCTCGCTATAAATGTTTGAAAGAGCGCGTTGATGTCTTTTGTATGGGGGATTGAAGTTTATCGTCGGAAGCAAACGAATATTATAGAGTACATTTACATTTATTTGAAACGATTCGTTAAGTGACCATCATTATCGGCTGATTTGGTTTAAATAAACTATTTATTTGTATGGAATAGAATTTGATGAAATTAGCCATAACATTACATTGATAATATTCATCTTTATTACAACCCTCTTATGGTTAATTCTGATCTAGTAAACATTTTAAAATGTTCATGATTTGGTTATTTGACCAACGCCGTTCTCTTATTTTCTAGGAAAAGGGCAAGTTGAAAAACTGTATGTTTCTTTAGGAACATTCTTAATACAAGAATCGAAACGTAGTTTTGTCAAGATTAGTAATATTAAATACGTCCGAGATAAAATACATTACATCTTTCATTGTATAACCTAATGTGGCCTAAGGAAAAGCATCTACTAACGATGGTTTGACCGCCCATTAAAAATAGCCTTATACTTGTACCGTTGACAAATGTTCATCATAGAACCTACTTATTGTAAAAATGTCCTACACCTTCCCGGCTAAGTTTAACGTACGCATATATGCTAGCGAGAAAAATAAGAAGCCTTCTGATTTTCGACCAAATTAATTTGGAAAAGCAATAAAATATTGTTTACTGAGAATTTCAGTCAGTTCAGAAACACAACACATCGTACGAGTATCAATAAAAAAACTGGGAAGTAAGACCAGAAGTGACATCGGAGACATTAATATATCTAGATATCAAAATGTGTAGTATGTAATCAAATTATACGACTATACTATTGGCACTTGTATGTAGATTGGGGCTCTAACAAAATAAGGAAGTAAATTAGCGGAATTACACAATGTTTCTAGAGAGACATTTGCGTTCAGCTTCAGAGGTATTTGCATTTATTTTAAACAGAGAAACGACATTAGCGATACAAAATACTACGACTCTAATTCACAAGCATAGACATAACATCTCACTGGAACAAAATGTAGGTAGGTATTTTATTTCTACCATAATACTACCAGTTTACATAACATTACTACATTTTTAAGTCGACTTACTAACTAATTACTATTCACAGCTCATAAACTTTACTATATTTTTAATTAGTGCCCTGTCATATAATATGTGAGACTCCCAGAAGTAAAATGTATGGTGGAGAACTAGAAAGGCCATCGTCTGTTTATAAAGGACTTAACGGGTTATGAAATATTCATATCAAAACTAAAACTCTTTGCAGTTGCGCTTATTAGAATAGAATGTGGTAGGAAAAAAGGCATTACGAACAAAAACTTGAAAATGTAACTTCAACAAATTTTCCTAAATTATTATTATTTTTCAGTAAGTAGGTAGTCTCTGGAATATATTATTTATTATATTAACAATAATAATAATAATAAAGTAGGTAGTCTCTGGACAGTCTGGATTCATTTGTCGTGAATGAAATTGCTATTTGCAGTGTTTTGGAGGTTCTCATCAAACTGTCACATTCACTTTTGTGACTCTTGCGGTTTCACAAATGCCAAATTACCCACCGACATCTATATTCATAGAGTGACAAGTTTCGAGAGTGTCCCTGAACTGTATCTATCAGCTAGCGTTAAAGTAGTTTTTAATCTAGAAGTTTTTAAAATAACTTTGCATTATAACGTTTATCGCATGTATAGCTTGTATAGGTACTAAATCTTTATTAAAATAAATAATGAATACACTTCACGAATTTTAATCTCAAAGCGGAGTAGGGATATAAATAAAAATTAATTACAGTTCAAACAGTCGTTATTAATATCTGATATAACGCTATACTACGCTGGCAAACAATTTGTTCCTAAATCGCCAATAACATCAACGTAAAAAAGGCCTTAATTTTCACTGACTCAATTTAACAAAATTAGCGATTTGAGTTTATAATCTGGCTTATGAATTCTCATCTGAGCGTTACGTAAGACAAAAAAAAGTGATATGTCGCGTCTGTGACAGTTTCGTCTAATAAACGAACAAAATGTTCATGCATTATGCAGGGGGCGGCTCTGCGGTTATTACACCCAAATCGATGCATGCCAAATGCTAAGCGGCGTGCGATATCTCGGGTGTGAGAAAAGTGAAACCACGCAGATGCTCGCGTGCCTGGAGAGATGACGCGCTGCTCCGGCGCATCGCAGCCGGGTGTGTTTTATCTACTTTTGCGATTCGTTTTAGTTTGTGTCTGTTTTATCTGTCACATTTAAGTAAACATGACAAATATGTCTTGTTTGATGTTACGGTGTGATAGAATAATGGAATCGTAACACTTATACACACATCAAAAAAGTGTAGGGATTAAGTACATTTTAGAAGATTCCAATCAATTTTACAAAAAATGAATTCATTCATAATTTATTCAAAATGTGGTGATGAGTCATTGATAAAGGCATGGGGAATTAGGTAGGAGACCAACCAGAAGATTTGATTTAAATAAATTGGATTCTTTTTTAGAGCTAAATGTTCTTGATCCCTAGACACTTTTGATGTGTTTATTTATGGTATATGACTGGAATACGAGAGTGTGAGTTCATAAAACATCAAATTAGTTTGAACATATAAAAAAAATTACGAACGTGTAATTAAATATTATGCTTTATATACCCATTTCACGCTGTCGCGTGGCTAAAATGATTTCAGTAGAATATGATTTTATTCCCGAATGAACAATATAATACAAACGCTCGACGTATTAATCAATTTCACATTGTTCGAAAAAAGGCTATAGTTAACACCAATCATACTTATACTCAACAGTATAATACGAGTAGAACAACACGTAAGCAACTGAAACTATTTTTTACGTACGAATTACTTCTAATGTTTGTTTACATACCTACATTAATTGTGGACAACTTTACAACATCATAAAATTACAAGATTTGATTTTTAATCGCACAAAAGTGAACATTTTCCTTTTTCTATTGGATGTTTAAAATATTTCGTTTCATGAATTTTTAAAGATACATATATCAACGTAGGAATTTTTTTATGCTGTTAACAGATTAAGTCCCAATTTCTTTAAAAGATAAAATTTATAAAATAAAATAAGATGCGAATCACGCCTTTTATTTCTAAACACCTTCACCTTCGTAAGAGGCCACCCAGGGAATTTTCCAGAGGACGTGCAGCAGCGCTTTCTGTGAGTTACCGCGATCGCCAACCCGCCTACCAAGCTTGGTGATTATTGGCATTTCCCCCGAATGATCTCGGAAATCATTGGAGGAGACCCTCGTTCAGACATCATGTGGCTGATGATGATTTCTAAACCTACTAGACTAGGCAGAGACACGTGCTAAGCAAATTAACATGTTAAAACTAAATATTGTTCACTGGGTTTACAGGCGCGCATATAATCAAAGACAAGCTCGAGCTTACCTTTGTTATTATACCCGGTGAACAATATTGAGTAAAAATGTCTCTGCGCGTTTCATAAAACAATTAACATGTTCACCAAACGTAAAAAGTATTTAATCCTATGTGACCAGAAGTGATACCATCACCGTTATAGGGTTCACACACCTTACTCGGATAAAGTGACCCATTTGCATAAGTACAGCAGGTCTCGAAACCACAACTCAAGCAGATCCAAATCCCTATCCACTAGGCCACAGACGGTGGTCCTGACGGTATTCCTTCTAGATATAGAACAAATACGCGCTTGGATTGGCTCCTATGTCACACATCGTGCGATTTAGCTTGTTGCAACCAATCGCAATGCCATTTCTAGTCTTTTCTTTCTTGGATCGCTGTGCTAGGGGGGAAGGGATTAGTCGGTAAAAGTCCAACACTACCCTGTTACCTGTCCCATGGCGGCGGTGTGTCCATTAGTATTCACCCACGTAAAAAAGGCCGCAGACGGTCATCTGAATACATAATATTATGTTAATGACAAAAACAACGCCAATCTGCCAATTAAACGCAAAAGAACATGACGTCTTCATGCATTATCGTAACAGACACTCAGATATTTTACCGAACATTTGAAAGTGACAGGAACCAAGAATACTTATGCGATAACATTATATTATTATACACATATTTTATTGCTAAGGGGTTAAAGTTCTCTTTGAGGCGTTGCTCCTTACCTATCTAAAAGCTATATTTGACTTGGTAAAAGTATCGATTCTGTTCACAGAACTATGTATGCATGGGGATGTCAATGCAAAACTAAGTTTTTTTCTGTGAACAAAGTTTAGTAATAATAAGTAAGTATGTAACTAATAGGTAGCATGAATTGCAACAGATAAAAACCAAGAATTACTGTTGACAAAAATCGCAATATGTTGTGGGCAACACTGAAAGATGTACCGCGTTGTGGGCAACACTGAAAGATGTACCGCGGTCGCCTGCCACCAGACTCCCAAGGTCGCCGAGAATGTGAAATGTTGCGACATAATGAAAAGTACATTAAAATATGTATTGTAAATCTATTGTGCAGTAAGTACAATTAGTATGTAGAGGCTATCGGGGCTATTAAGCTATGTTTAACACTATTTCGGACAGTAAACGGTTAAAGCAGTTATAGCAATAAGACTTCGAATGTGTCAATTTAATGTCTGCCAACGTGTTAAAGGCAACGAGCCTCATTATATTGCTTTTGGACGTATAATATTATGGTAATTATTTCATTGAAACTGCAAATCTTATTTCACTTTAAGAAAATTTTGTGCCGAAATAATTATGTTGTCGACACGTACCAATGAACGTAAAATTAACCTCTGCGTCCTTTTTTAAATTACCTACATAGCAATTATATAGTTCCCGGAAAACATTTGTTTAGCCGTAGGAAAATTTGTACCATGTGCATTGTAAGAAATAGCTTCCCTGGACTTTCACCAACGATTCAAGACTATAATTAGCCAAATAGAAATAGTCCTTTTCAAATTTTTGTGAGAATACCGAACAGCAATGTCTATGTATACAGAGATTAGTTAGACCTTAGTTTTTAGACTCTTTCTCCTAAGGTATACTTTTTTTTATTTAAACTCCATAGGGGAGTAGGCTTGGTTAACTGATAAATTAATCATTTAAAACCCTTTCCAATAAACTCGCAGTCACTTATACCTAAGTTATTACAGGTCTAACCAAATTATTCCGTATTATTCGAGATACAAGTTACAACTTAACCTGAGCTTGTTATAATAAATCGAATGTTATAAAAAATCATTGAGTAAATAAAGAACAGACAAAGCAGGGTTAATAGGTACCTAATGAACAAGTGTGCTTCATCGTCGACCACATCGGGCAGGATTGTAGTCAAACGCTTGTTCACTGTGTTTAAAAAAACCGTTTGAATAGATGTAAAGTGAAGTCAACATACTATGATTCAGAAGAGTTTGTATCACCATTAATTATACCTATGTTAAATGAACTGTAAATAGACAGTCATTTTGTCGAATATGTCATTATTAATTTTCGTCAAATAAAAAAACAACTATATAAGTTTTCGTAACATGTAGCCATATGGTGATATAATTAGTCGTATAATGATGTAATTATTTAATTAATTGATAAAAATAATGAACGTCTGTGCCTTGAAGGTCGGATACTAGGACCTTCAATCGGGAAGTTTTGGGTTTGAGCTCACCTGTAGTAGGCGTGGCCTAATGGTGTATGTCTCAGAGCGTATGTACGCTACGCACCGCTTAATACAGTTAATAACAACAACGTGACAAAACCCACGTAACACAAGGTGTGAAGCTTACAACGATGAGCCTTTATCATTTTGGGTTAAATGCGCTTGGTGAACCGTAAGCATTTACTTAGCCTTTTGATATCCCGTTTTAGGAATAAAGGGCGTAAAATACAGTATATAATAAGGGACAAATACCGACTTTGACTACCGAGGGCGACTTTCTTTTAAAGAAATACTAGTGGACGCCCCGCGATATAGATTATTATAGAGCACGCACCGCGATTTCGTAAATTCAGTTAAACACCGTGGTATTCATAAAGTTAGAACAGCGCTAATGCACGGCTAGTAAAGGTCTCAAAATCTGGTTCAATGTACGCCAATTTACGTACGTACGGGCAAACAAGTCTAAGTTGATATATGTCAACTAGTTAGTCCATGTTTTAACTTTTTTATGAATGCGGCATTTTTTGTCATGTTATAACAAACAGAAGCACATCGTCGGTGTTACACGTCCACTCCATTCCCGTGGGAAAGTCTATGATATGTTATTCGGATGTACAAGCCGAATAACATATATTACTGTAAAATTTTATTGAAATCCATTTTGTACTTTTTGCGGGAAAGAGTAACAAACGTACAAACTTTCGCCTTTATGATATTAAAATAATTAATTTCTGTTTTATATGCACGGCCCGACTCCATGAGATTTGCGTTCTAATATACGCTCAACAAATATTTATGAAAGCTAATAGGTGTGACTTACAGAATCCAAATTATCAACAACATGAAAAAATACTATAGAGATAGTTCTCGGACTAAAAGGGGGAATTAATGCAATCCAATTATAATACAGCCCAATTTAAATAATTAACACACTCGAGCCTTTTATTCCTGCAATTTCCTATTACTGCAACATTTCCTAAGACTCTTTTTATGAGCCTCATCTTATTCTGCCCTATGTTTCTGTTGGATGAAAACGTGACCTCCAATACGGCAATCTCGCTTTACGTCATAATTATGACCCAGTTCCATTAACTTACGCACTCGTTACTGAGATTAATTGATTGAATTGATAATTTGTTGACAGCTAGCTGACGCAGCAAACGTTGTTCGGCAGTTTGTCAAAGAAAACGAAATTAAAGTTAAACAAGAAGCTCAAAATAATCACAATATAGATCGGTAAGGCTTATCGGAAGAGTTGCTCTAGAAACAGTGTGCTTACTATGGGCTGTTTAAGCCAATGGCAATGTGAGAAATGGGATGAATTTCGCCCTCCGTCATAGCGCTGCGAACGAATAATGAGTCCATTTATATTACTTTCAACTCATATATGTTTACTGAGTGCAGTATATTCAGAAGAACGTACAATGGCTTACGGTACGGTACTTTGGTATCTTACGAGCAATGAAATCGACAGTATACAGGTGAAGGTTGCTGTAATAAGCAGACTCGATTGCATTGCTCGCGAGTGTAGGTAGAAATATTTTTTTATTTTGGAAATTATTGCGTTTTTGAAGAATATACCAAAGTTTTAGTTTACTGAACAGTGTGAAGGTGCGCATAAAAAAGTAGGGCAGCTGTAAGCGACTGCATCCCGGTCACTGTAGCTGCTGTCAGCTCGCTTCGGAGTGGACTGCTATATAGTACTTAATTTAAAAATATTTTTTTGAGTCTTACACTACAAGAATAAAACTAATATATTTGTCGACTGCTGGACATAGGCCTCTCCAATTGCAAGCCACTGCGATCTGTTTTCGGCTTCTCGCATCCAACTTCTGCCAGCCATCTTGCGCACTCCGTTTGCCAAGACGCGGTCTCCAATCGAGAACTCGTTTGCCCCAACGGTCTTCGGTACTACGGCTAATGTGGCCGGCCCACTTTCCATAGCACGCTGTGCGACTTTGAGCTTGTGGGCCAGCCGTGCCGTCAGTGTCCACGTCTCAGCTCCGTATGTCATTACAGTCAGAACACACTGATTGAAGACTTTTGTCTTTAGGCACTGTGGGATCGCTGATGTTAAGGCTCGCCGTAACTTCCCAAATGCTGCCCAACAGAGCTGAATTCTTCTGTTTACCTCGTCCTCGAAGTTGTTTCTACACAACTGCAATATCTGCCCAAGGCACACATATTTTTTAACAACTTCGAGGACTGCACCGTGTACTGAAACCGGTTCCGGTAGTACATGTTCTACCGTTGGCCGATTGATGAACATCTGTTGAAGATCCTGCAGCGTTTCTGTAATGTAATAAAATTAACTAACTAGGTATTTCGATAAAAAGTCTTAGTCTGAATATTCTAATACAGCATTAACCATTTATTACATTACTGCATGTCTAACATACATTCGCACTGTATGTGAGGTAAGTAAGTACTTTGTTGGTGTTATGTTGGCATTCGTTAATTCAATTTCTCTGAGCGAACAGCAATTTCAGCAAAAACAAAAGGTAATCAGCAGACAGAAGCGACTCGTTAAGGCTGGAAGCACACTGGTACATCTAATAGGTGTATGCTATGATATATTAATCCTATTTGGTGGCAGCGAAAGAGATGCTGCCAGCTACCATTCTTTTTGTTTTCTTAACTTTTTGGCATGCTTAGTCAAGCAGATGGATAAGTATTAAATAATTATTTCTATGTTACTTTATTATAACTATCACAGTTTCATATCACAATAGGATAATAGCATTCACGTCTCATTTATGATTTTAGAGTTTTTTTTTACTAAAAGAAACAAGAGCATTTATGCATACGCTAATTTATTTTTCTCAATTGTTGACCATTTTAATTAATTAATAATAAAGTAAATAAGCTTATGTCAATCAGTCGTCGGGTACTTCGACTTGCTATCGGTAAGTTGTTTTTCAGAGGCTATGAACCTCTATAAGATATGAACTTTATAGCGGTGACAGTCCTATCTTGAACCTGTGGTAATATGCGTACCCCGCTATGGAATTAAAAGAGGTATATTTAGTGATAAATATGTTAAACACAAGCTAAGATTCACGTAACTTGGGCGATAAGATGAGAAATTACCTTAACGGTTGTAGGTAATGTTTGGCAGTAGTCAGGCGCTGCTGGAAAACAAATGCGCTTATACTCAGTACCGATGTACTAGTTTATCCCGTTCCTGTGGGAAATTAGAAACAAAATATAGTCTTTGTATTATTCCGATGTATATGTTATTGTAAATATTCCTTAAAATACGGTCAACGGTTTTTGCGTGAAACAGTGTCAAACATTCATAATTTTTTATTATTGGGATATAGAGCCTAATGGAAACCTAAAATAGCATATTTTAAACACGTAGTTTTAGGTTTTTTCCTTAAAGGCAGTCACTTACATTTACAGTATCGTACCGATGGTTTCTGGACACAGTATCGATATTAGCTGTATTTCCTCTTTAACTCGGCCTTATCGGGGGCCATGGATCCTAGGGGTGTGAAAGGTATTGCAATGCAAAACCATTACGCAATAAATAAATAATTGTTTATCATTCAACTTGTTCATCCAAGACCCAATTGTTTAACGTGTTCAACAAGTTTCTGTCCACGCCGATGTCTCGATTACGGACGTAACAAATCACCGCAATTGAACAAAATATAAATGGCCTATGCGCTGTATAAAGCTCTTTGATATAGGGTTCTTATCATAGTAGACCAATAACTTCCCCGCCTTACTTGGTCATAATCATGGTCTCGGAACACACGTAACGTAACAAGTGGAAGTAACGACTAATAACCGATAGATAATTGACAATTTTCCAACATATATCGGGCCAAATAACTAGAAACATAATTTGAAATTAGCATTTTAACGGTCGAAATAGGATAGCTTTATTGCGGAAGCGAAGCTCACGCAAGTAGCGTTTAGGTTTGAGCTTGGTGTGTGAATAATGTATTAGAGAAATAATCGTGTTATTAATTAAATTACTTTATATTTTATACCTTGTGCTTTGGGTTTTAGGAAAAGGGGGGAAAGTGTACTTTTTAAAATTTGTTATTTAACTTGGAGGCGCACAAACTATTTACGGCATGGTTTGGTGTCTAAACAATTTTTATTTTATGCGACATGATTATAAATGTCCAAAAAAAATCTGCAATGTTTGTCTTTGGATCATACTCGTGTTACACCTCTACTGTCCTTTAGACAACGTTAAACAAAATAAAAAAGTATAAGAATCAAACTTTCATAGATACCATCAACTGACAGGAAGGCAAAGGTTGTGTTTGCGTAAATTAAAATGAGTACCATCTCGAACGCAAGCGTAACACACGTTGTGTTTATCGTATTGGATCATTGTTACTTTACAAATCTCGATCACAATCCATCAATGTCTGTATTTTTTTGCTTTTTCCTCTTATCTTGAAAGCTTGAACAAAATTACGTGTACACTCTTCATTTTCTATTGGACTAATTATACAATATTAGATATTAGGAATGAAAGGTCAGCTTAAAATAGAGCTTATGAGAAACAGGTACACCGAGAACGGTATTCTGTTCGATCCGGTTACAAAATCCAACGTTACATATCATTTGTATTGGGGCTATTAAAAAGTAGTCGTAATATGTATGCAAATAGAGGATACAGCTAAATATCATCTAAGACATATGTAGCATCCGTTGGTTTATTGATTTAAAAAGTAGGCTTTTTACGCTTACGTCATTTATAGTATTATTATTTGCCCGGTAGGTATATCGGTGTGATGTTTCCGAACTATATTACTATTATTATAATTCATCTAAGATAACATACTCGTAATAACGAAATTCTACAGTTAATAATTACACTTTTCTACGACTTACCGTACAATAAATAATATTTTTTTACTTACTAGTCCCAAAACATATTTACGTAACTTAAATAAGAAGCAACCTATCATTATTCAGATAGGTACATCATATGACACAGTACATATTTAAAACGGCGATATAGGGAAACTCAAACAACCTGTAGTTCATTGATGAGGTTTTAAAGTATTTTTTACGTTGTGTGACAGTGACGGTGCTATACCACTCATCTAGCGCTATCCCTGTCACACAGCCAGAACAATATCGGTTTAAGACGTCGTGTTAAGGGGTCAGGTCCAGCACTTGTCGCCGTGATTGCAATAAAATGTCTACTATCTTTAGTTGAGTACTTACGAAAGTGATAATTGATATGTCACCTGCGAGTTACAGGGCCAATGGTCCGCTTTTACTCATAGCCGACTCAGCAGACTAGCTATAGATTTAATAAAACTATAACTATAATACTATAGCCTCAAACTGTATACTCATAAGGAACTCCTTGTATTTTGTTTTTGGATTCTCCATGTGACTGCTAGTCAAGAGTGGAACGGAGTGGAAGTTCCGATCAAAGGCATAATGTGCAGGGTTGAGGGAATAGCGCAGTTCGTCCACTCTAATGCTCCTCTTCTACGGCGGAAAGAACGCCGACCATCGCGGGACCGTCTGTGCAGGTGCCGGTAACCCGACTCCGACACTTAGGGCCCAGATGACCCCTTTTACGACGCCTCATATGCCAGGCTGGGGATACCGTAGTCCAATTCTTCCAGGAGAAGCCCACATGGGTTGAAGAATGTTCTCTGGGTGCCCAGGACCCACCCAGCATCAAAATGAAGGCAATCGAGGGGTTTTAGTCAGTAGAAGTCTGACACTACCCCATGGTGGCCAAAGAATAAAGACATGCCAATTTTATTGCCCATTATAACTAGTGGGTTCTATCAATTGTTCTCCAATAGAATTTTGTCACAAAGTCAACAACCGGATGAAATAGCTATTAGGCAATGGATTAGAGATAGGGAGTGTTATTTTTCAGATAAACCGGTTATTTTATAGGGTTATTTCACACGTGATGCCAAAATCTTTCCGACCTATTAACCGCGTACATAAATTACCCACTGAGTTAATATTATTCTTTGACAGCGATGATTTATCGCACACCTGACAGATCAAATCGATTAGATGAAATGACGAAATCGGTTTAATCGACTTGATTTATATAGGTAGATACATATCTTTATAAAAAAACGTAAGTATTCAATTTTGCAAGTGTTTTGTTAAGCTCCGACTTGGTACATAAACATGTAAGCGTGTTGGGCAACCCACGTATTCACTGCGCAGATGAAGAAAAATTTTAATAATCTTTGTTTTTATGGTATGACATCTGAAGATGATAAAGTATTGAATCGAAAAATTCAATTATAAATACATTCGGATAACTTTTTCTAATACTTATGTCACATGTCACGTTATTCGTGAAGTATATCATCCTATTTAATTTTTTTTCGTTCGTGGACTGCATAGCATTGGAAAATATTTAGTTTCGTATATTACAAACGACGGAGACTCAATTATGCTATGAAATAGTTCATAGCTGTATCTATTACCTGAAAAGCACTTAAAATAGGGTCTCATGTAGAGACACAAATAGCAGAATGTTGGATTCTTATAAATGTGCACAACACACTTGGCATGTAATAATATGATTTAGGTTCCTTGCCGATTAAATATTACACAACATAGATTATGAAATATGTCCTAGGACAGACACTGGGCTCGTAGTTTATTAGGACTTGTTTACTATTTAAAATATAAACTGTATTATTCATTATAAGGGGCGTGGGAAACGGACGTGACGTATACGTGTGTATCCTAGTATAAGTTACTATGATAATTTAGTACTACTTCTTGTACATTCAACTATTGACACTCAGCAGGACATTCAATTTAAGTTAATAGAAGCTTTTATTGCTCAAGCGGTATGGGTCTCCGAAACGGTTAATGAATAATCATACGATGTATGTTACGTATGTATATAGTTAGTTAGTTTTAATTGATGCCTACCCATAAGAAAGAGAGAAGTTACTCATAATTCGTTCAGTTAGAACAAAAGTGACGCAATTCAAAATGTGTCATTTTATAAAATTGAACCTTAACATAAAGTTATAAAAAACTTAAAATGCGAAAGCAGCATGTTTCGGTTTTCATGGTCCTTTTTGTTCTAACTATTCGGTATACAGTGCTGTGAATCTTTTAGCGCGTACGTGCTGAATCATAGTACATATACAGGATTTTGATACGGTTTTCTTTAATAGATATAGCGATTTTACAGGAAGGTGTTATAATACATACCATAGTAAGGAAACTCTTTTAATAAAATATATTGGCAAAACAACGTTTGCCGGGTTAGCTAGTACACAATTACTCGACAACCATATCAGTATTTCTCCTGTTCTTGAATTTATGTTTGGTACTTTGTTTATTTTTATTATTTATTAAGTTCGGTGGACTCTTAAATTGGGTGGGTAAAAAAATTTTGCTACTTATGCGCCGAAGATGCTTGTGGCATGTATAAAAAGATCACATTAAATGGTAAATAATCATGGTGTACACAATGCAAACACAATATTGGTGATTGTACAAGACTAACAATAAGTTTAATGTTGACATACGTATGTACTATACTTGGAATCATCAAAAGGTAAGAGCTGCATTGTTATACACTCGGGAGCAATGAAATCGACTCAGTATTCTACTGGTTGCAGTAATAAATTGAGTATTACTCTATATATTCAAATTTCTTGATATTACAAAGCAGTGCAAAAGAGCTTTTACTACCCGCCGAAAAACTGAATTATACACGATTGATAAAACAAGAGGTCCATCATCTCTGTCTACCTCTCTGCGAGACCGGCGTATCGTATATGTAGGAATGGTAAAACACTAGTCTAGAATCGTAATTGCGAATATTTTAAAGGTTCCTGATACCGCATCCAAATTGAGCATCCATCATAATTCCGAGCATAGTAGACTGAACATTTTCCTGAGAGGTATTGTAAAAACTACAGCTGGTACTTAATATTCCATTGACCATCCCAGGATCAGCACAGTAAGACCACATAAATAAAACAGCAGCAGTTATCATCATGGCCCAGTTCTCCACGACTAGCGAGCTCTTACATGATCGGTACCTGGTGAATCGCGTGGCACGAACCTATCAGCGGAGCTGCACGGCTGCTGCGTGCCAAATTATGACAAACACCTGTCTGAGGCGACGGCGGCGGCGGCGCAACTGTGACCATTGTTATGTACATAGAAATTATTGTAGGTGTGAGAGCTTTTTCATAAACGTAACGAACATAACACTTGCAACCGTAATAACTGGTGGATTAAACATTCCGGAACCGTTAGATGTAGTCACGTGACTCTATGTTTTGATATCCTAGTATATTACGAGTATGTACTAGTAGGTTATGTAGAATACTACAGTACAGGTAATTAGCACATCCAATAGCAAACCTCAACTCATAACTAGAGTTTTAGCTTAATTTAGCTTAAATGTGTCATTTTTTATTTGTTTATTAAATATTTATAAAAAGGCTGACAGCTCAGGGCCAAAGCGCACTTAATGTTACAATAGGAACAAATACAGTTATACTAACTTAACCTAGAGAAAAATTATATACAAAAATAGTCATAGTAAGCCGAAGAATGAAGCTAGGTCGACCACCCTAAGGTTGAAACACATATGAATATGATTAGACGTTATGGTTAATTGTTTACTTTTCACAATATAACAGTTCTGTACTTATTGATGTTTTAGTGACAAAGGAAGTGTCATCGAAACAGACCACTGTTTTGGCCGACTCTCTACATATATCTAAGTCTATAGAGCGTCTTTATTCTAAGCAATGTTCCAATATTTGTCAGATTTGTGAGACGCACGTGACAGAAAGTGACAACAAGTCAATTATTCCAAATAAAAAAGGACCAAAGGTTCGGATTACCCTCATCTCATTCACAATTTTAGACATGAGTCACAGTTAATGTAAGAAGTCTACAAAATTACATAGTTCTACGTTTTATATACTATTGTTTTCGAATATTTTGTATCCGGTTTGGAGTGCCATAATCTCGCTGGCTATTGTTTTTTGTACCGAGACATTCGAAATTACTTCGTACAAGACTAAACATTATTACGGTGATGGATAGGCGTGCGTAATTATTATTGCCATATGACATAATTTGTAATTGTCATTATTTTCGTCTATCTTTTCTAATGACATTTTTACCAAAAAAAGTATCTAATCTCAATAAGAGCTTTTTTGAGTTTATATTTTTTGCTATACTACGCACTAGTAGAAAGCTGGTGTTTTTTTCATTAAATAAATTTCGTCCACAGACTTATCGTCAATCTTCAAAGTGCTTCTGGTATTATTTCTATTCCTGCAAGGGACGTATTGCAGGACTAATAGTATGGCTAGGTTAATGAGGTATTTTTTAAATTTCGTTTTCTGTAAAGATGAGAAAATAGCAAATTAATGTGTAGGGCAAAATAAATGTCGGTCATCAATCAAACCCTCTGTAACCGAAACTTACTGATACAACTTCAATCAATATTGAAAGAAATGTCACGTCGTATTTAGCTGTAAGCGACTGATTGACAATCGACACAGAAACTAGTAGAACAGTTACTTCTATGTCATAGAGGAATATGTGTTTGAAAATGCCTTATTGAGTGTAGGTTACTTTAGATGAGATGTCGGATATATCGTATCATTGATTTATACCTACGATTGACCATGCTTTTCAGGGTCAGCCTGCGATTACAATCGGCGGGCGCTTGATGTTTGGGCTAATCTTATGATCCATCTCCAACATGTACACATAGACAAAACACTTGATTATGAATCCCGTCTATGCAAAGCTTTGATATCACATAATTAATTAGAATATTATATTACCGGTATGAACCATCACCACTCTCTAGTAATTTACAATCTTCTTCATTAACCAAGGAAATATAATGGTGTGCACCTGTAGTAAGGCTGAGCTATGCCTAACGGCAGTTAGTTATACCGCATGAGTTCAGAGGCATGATATACTGTACAGTAAATAAACGTACGTAATAAAACCTATTTCGAACCGCTTCATAAACATTTAAGTGTAAAAATGATTCTCGGCTAAGTGCTGAGTTACGAAGCTTAACGTCCCACAGTCGTAAACATAGTGTGTATTGCAAAAAACTGCGCAAAATCTGTAATACTAACTTATTCACTAGAAGTTTCAAGTAAAGAGGACACTGCACTTGTAAATAAAGTTGTGTTAAACATTAATCTTGTAATACAGTAGTAAAGTTTTTCTTATATAGGATATTTTCTTATTGTGAATACGTCTTTGTTTGCTCTTCGTTATAAGCCTAGCTTTTTCCAGTTGAAATTAAAAGTTTTTTAAAGAACCGGATAACCTGATGCTAAAAACAGACAACTAATGTCATCTATAAGTCATAATTTAGGTAGGTACAGTCAATCAAGAAAGTGGTATCATCGTATTGATGACATTTCCTGTGCAATTAGAATATCGTTAAGGTAAAGCTTTTATAATGTAACAAAAAATGTAAATATAATATGACTCTATAATAATATTCATATGAATATAAACTTTGGGTGGGAATACATTTCCTCAGCCGAAAATTAAAAAAGCAATTTTATGTACTCTGGCAATTGGTTTTCATTGTAACTGAAATAAAAAGGCTGTAAAGCCCCATTTTGAGTAGTGTGGTCCCGGCATAAAAGACTCATATATACTTTTTGCGTAAAGCTCTCGTATTTGCGTCTCGTATGTAAATAAATCGAAAGCGCGTGCAAGGGGCATGCACGATGGCCTTACGTGCGATTTCAGAAATGGTTTGTAATGTTGTTGTATTATGAAGCATTTATGCCAAGGGTATAGTAATATTGAAG
>SJJU01005118.1:0-13219 GCA_012932125.1 Conopomorpha cramerella
AATCCCTGCGATCGCCAACCCGCCTGCCAAGTGTAACGATTATTGGCATTTCCCCCATTATGTACCTTTGGGCGCGTCTGTAGTGCTACATTAAAAAATAACTAACATATACCTATTAAGTACTTTACAACAGCGTCCTTGAGTGATTCAAGGACGTGGTACCTCTTTATGAGAAGAGAAAAATGAACCAAAGGCGATTGGACAAATTTCACTCAGCTAAAGTTTAAGTAAAAATATTAGGGCCTTACTTTAATGGTGGAATTGCTATTTCGTAGATACACAAAGCTCAACTTAACTTGTCAGTTGTACGTCAAATACGGAATAACCAGTTCAAGTAGATCTGTAATAACCGCTGTATAAGTGTCAACGCGTTTATTGGTAAGGGGGTTAGTGTCCATCTTTGAGACCGTGCATGATGAGTAAGCTGGTGAGATTGTACTGTCAAAAAATGTTATGATCTACTTTATGATCTCGGAATCTTATCCGTGACGAGACAGTGAAAAGCAAAACACACAATATTAAGTGAACTGTCTTAAGGGTATCCATTGTACGAAGATTTCTATGACAACGTTTTCGTGCTAAGCCTCCAATGTAATTTAATGTTTTGTTACTTCTTTATGTTTTGTTCTTCATTCTCAAGGTAAAATCTCAAGAGTAACTCCAAACAGCAACTATGTCGCTCTCTATCGTTTCTCTGCAAACGAAAGGGACGGTATATACAAACCGTACGAATAGTGGCCAGTGAATAAAAGCCCATAACAATTCTCGGCCACAAAGGGGCGTGGCCGTCATCAGTTCTGTTTGCTTCTTGTGAAGAAATTTGTTATTGAAATCTGTTTTAGTTATCATCTGTTTAAAGCAGAAAAAAATAAATAATGGAATTACAAGTGCGAGTGATAATTGAACCATTACTATTGTACAGTGGAATTAGGGCCCTTCTGATGGTGCTGATAAAGTTTACGTAGCCATTACTAGTCGATAATTATAGAAATTATTTGAAACTGTATAATGTTAGATGAACGTTCTCTGAACACGACACTCAACATTGTGTTGAAAAGGTTTTCAATACAGTTCGTTCGTTATGGAAAGAAAATATGCCTTAGTATTTTGATCGAAAAGTGTTCCAAGAGAAAAAACTTATTAAGCAATTTGAATAAATGAATGACTAGGTACTGTGTACCGGCGCCTTTTGTAAACTCATTCATTAGGTACTTATTAAACTACAAATATTTAAAATGTATTGAGTAATATTCTGTTAGTGTACCATAACATAAATAAATAAATTACTGCAGTGGCGTTAGTCCAACCCAACTCATCAATTGTAAGGTGACTAAATAGTATTTTACAGATACTAGCTGGCCCGGCAAAAGTTGTTTCGCTAATATACATTAGTAGGTACCCGAGATTCTCTGCTATTATATACATATACTTATATAGTACTAGTGGACGCCCCGCGAATTCATTCGCGTAGTTTCAGTATTTTACACAAACTATAACACTCTCTAGATGAAGCGAAAGGGGTATGTCAGGACCGTGACAAATGGAGATCTGTAGTCTCTGCCTACCCCTCTGGGAGACAGGCGTGAAGTGTATGTATGTATAACACTCTCTATTTAGCGCCGCGTCCCACAGGATAGGGATAAAAAGTAGCCTATTTCCTTTCTTAGGTTCTAAAGATTGTCTGTGGCAAATTTCATTAAAATCGGTTCAGAGGTTTAAGCGGGAAAGGGTAACATCCAGACAAAGTTACTTTTGCATTTATAATATTAGTAGGGATTGTTGACATATACATTTTTGTTACTTTATAATTTTTATTTTACACAACAATTTGTAATTAATTATGCTAAAATATTTAATGTGTACAAACATGCCTACCCTATCGCATTGGGTTTTACCTGTCGTGATAGCATAAGGTTTTGAAACAAATAAATAAATGAATATAATAAACCTTCCTCAATAATCACTCTGTCTATTAAAGAAAACCGCATCAAAACCCGTAAGTAGTTATATGAATAGTAGGTATACATAATCTTATGACTGTCGCAAAAGGCGACTTTATCGCTGAAAGCAACTTCTTCCAGGTTATCTGTTCTGTGGATAAGGAAGCTTTTAAGCGTTATACGTTATTAATGGAATAGATGTATTGATTTAAGTTTGTATTAAAATTGTCACATCTTTATCCAAAGTATTTAACATAATCTAGATGGAGCCAGAGAGAGAGCCAGATTCTAATGGAATGCCAGGGTGTGTAAAGGTACGGAGCAACCCACCCGGCCGATTCCTGCCGGAAATCGTCATGGTTTTGTTGCGAATATTCGGTTTATTCCCGGAATTCCCACTGACAAATGAAACACTCACACATTTTATTATACATACTGAGAATGTTGGGAACTTCGGGAATAAAAAAAACAATCAAAACCTCACAAAATTGAATTTTGGGAATAAACCGGATCTCCTGGGTGGTGGTCTTCCGGATCTGGAGGTTCTGGAAGGATAGAGTAGCGCCACCCAGATCACACACGATTTGACATCGCGTTGCAGATACGCTCCGAATCAGCTACATTTTCTACATCTATCCATATAGATGTAGATCAAGTGCCTCTGCCTACCCCGCTTTGGGATTAAAAGGCGTGAAGTGTATTTTTTTTATATACATAGATGGATATTGGGTGATTTCTATGGAGAAATGTTTGTTAACTAAGTCTAGACTATGGTGTTCTGACAAGTGTAGGTTATTTATCCTGTATATGGTTTGGTTCAGAGTCCGTGATCATCGTAGAGGTAATATAGGAGTATAATATGAAAAGGATATCTATTGGTACACCCCTACTGCAAGACTAGAACCCACAACCTCTCAAATCACACGTCATTCCAACCAGCCACTTTGCAATGGCGAGTTTTTAATGACAGTTTTTCGTTCCTGGGAAAAATCTGTAGTAGATGTCAAATGTCAAGAACAGATGACAAAATGTTTTTAAACTAAATTCCCTATTTACTTAAAAAATTTTCATGACGAGACGTAGACATCTAGAAAAATTCGATAATATTTACTTTCTGTTCCCTACTTACTTCTAATAATTTATATTTTTACATAATTAGGAGGTATGTTTTGTTGCTGGGTATCAACTAATATATAACCATAGGTATTTCTCCTTGCTTTCATGGATTTAAGACAAGCAGGTACGTAGGTAATTTATGTAGCTTTTAAGCTAGCTCTAGAGTAAACAAATTCTATTTATTACTCGTTTTTAATCAATATGCTCTTATCCTGGCATTAACCATCGTCTTAATCATACTTATTGGTAGCAATATTGCCCACCCTCCCCTTCAGATCGCTTGTCATGGCATTGGATTCTTCACTCTTTTTATGATGGATAAAAAAACAACAATGTTTTTTGCTGGGTAACCTCGTGAGAACGGTAGCATGCGGCGGCGGCGGCGGCGGCGGCGGCGGGCGGCGCTCCCTCGCGCGACTTGAAGGTCGCGGGTTCGTCTCGCTGCCAGCGCTCGTGGGAACGAAGACGAACCCAGCCCAATGAATATAAACATGAACAAGGTTCGCTAATCGTAATTGTCTTAGCGAGGAGGAATCTCTTTTTTTCGCTCAAGATAATTAATCTGCCTTCTAATGAGCCTCTGATCCAATAAACAAAACTAAAGAGCGAAGTGTCTTCGCCATGAACAACTTTCCTTCACGGTTATTGTTATTGAGAGATAAAGTAGGGTAATTGCCGTATAATCAAAACATAATGAATCATGTTTCATACAAAATGTTTTATTCATTACTTAACCCTAGCCTTGTTGGTCGCAGCTAATTAAATATTTTAAAAATGCTACTTGAATATCTATATCACAGTCTTATCTTACACACTATTCTACACAATTAAATGCTGTTTTTTATCGTAACGATGCGGAAGACACTGAAGGAATCGTGGAAAAACAATGACATTGTAAAAACGAAACCTTATTTATTAAATTAGACAAAAGATAATAGTTAGAACAAACTTCAACAAGCAAAACGAAAAACTAACCATGCATCGTTTTCCAAACATAAACGCAACACTAACATCTAGGAACGCAGGAACAATATAACAGTTCTTCTTCAACATAGTCTCACTAGTCACATATAGTCAACACGAGATCACACAGGTGACATCACCAGGGTCGCCACATCGACTGGGCGGAGTCCGTGTCAGAGGCGGGGCTGTGCGGCGGTGAGGGCGGAGCATACTCGCGCTTCGCCGCCACCTCGTACTCCAGCCCCGAGGGCCTCTTCACACCTCGCTCCGGCAGCCGCTCCATCTTCAGGGGGTGCCCAGCGGGGTTGGCGAGCGGCGTCTGCGGCACCGGCTGCAGCGGCTGGGGCCGCGCCACCACCGGCTGCGGCTGCACCACCTGCGGGCCCTCTAACCTCTTGATGCAAGAAGTCAGGTGCTGCAGCAGCCGCGCTCCGGCTTGCGGATCCACGGGACCCTGCCGCTGCATGGCATTGGCGGCCAGCGTAGCGTTGGCGATAAACTGGGACACTTCCGTAGCACATTGCGTAAATCCGGCACGGAAACGTTCCGCGTAAGACGATTCAGGTTTCAACACTAGTTGTCCTCTTCGCCTCAGACTGTGGAGATGTCGCACTGTCAGCTCTAGTATGTCTGCCTTTTCTAGTTTGGACACGTTTTCGCCCTCGGCTTGGAGTGCTGTCACCATGAGGTCTTTGAGTTCATCGAGGCACCGGTTGATCCTGGCTCTGCGTTTCCTTTCGAGCATTGGCTTCATGACCTTCCGATACTGGTAGGTCCTGGAGACGGGTTCCTCCTCGTGGTGCGGCGGCGGGTGGAAGGCGCCGTGAGACGGGGACATGGTGCGCGCGGGGAGGATCATTGACGTGCGCGCGCGGCGGCGGTGTGACAGAGAGTGGCGCGCGCGCATCGACCACTACCGCTTTTATGTGCCCTACAGCGATATTGTGGCAAAATGCGCGTGATAAAATAGGGGTGTCGATCGACGGTTGAGATTTATTCTTGCACATCGAGACTATCTTTAAGAAGTAATGTAGTAGTTCAGAATTATGTTTTAATATAGATAAGTAGGTAAATATTATATTATAATATGCTATCAGTACGATTCTTGGCCTGACGGTATATTCCATTGCAAACTAAGCTACTAATTTTTTTTTAAAGATAAGAAAATGCTATTAGCACCGACAACAATACAATCTAGTTAATGAACGGCACATGTTTGAAACCTACCTATACTTGCCTAAACATTCCCTGGCGTGGTTATTTCCTTTGACCACACTAAGTATAACTAATTGTTAATTAATAGACTCACGTGTGCTTTTACACGTTGACCATGACTTCATTAGCGTCGTCATATAATTATTTTTTATTGTGTATGTACATAAGGAGAAAGTGAAGAAAACTGTGACTTTTCTTTATTTATGTATAAAGTGCAACTTGTAGTAGTCGTTTTGTATTTTAAACATTGTCGACTTCGTGAAGTGTATTCTTTTTTTCGACTACTTTTTGTATTAAACACATGTTTAGAACTATGTAATTAGAAAACACATTATTTATTATTGTCTATGATTACTGAATACATTTTGACGTAATTTACAAGGCCTTTAGACAGGCTTTGTAAATTACGGACTTTTGAAGGTATAATTAATAAAATTAATATAATCTAACTATTTGCACATTATCTAAGAGTATCTTTTACCCCCATGCATCTCAGTGTAGGTACCTAAAAATCTAAACTTATCTAAATTACAAGTGCCTACTCAATGATATAGCTAGGTAATTGAGGAATAGACTCCTATTTAATACTATTTAAATAAAAAATAATAGTCCCAATAATAAGTAAACGAAATCTCCGTCAGCTGTTCGGTTTCCCTTCGTCTTAACAGCTGCGTATGATTCTTTCTTACGTTTTCCCACGCGTGGCCCCTGCTTTGCTGCTGCGCGCGCGCTCCCCATTCAAGATGGCGGACAAAAATGGCAGCCCCGTGACGACACAGCCATTGTCTAAGGAAGCGACTCGTGTGGCGCGATTTATGCGTGCCGGAATAAAAAATAATAAAGAATTCAGGGGGACAGTTTCTCTAAGAAAATAATCGGGTGTCTTCCCTTTGAAATACTTATCCTTATAGCTGTTGGTTAAAGAAAGTTTTGAATGTGATGTATTTTTTATTTGAGCAGTATTTTTTTTTAATCGGAAAGATTTAAAATGGATTTGTTGAAAGCTTTATTAAAATAATGAAATTATTTCTTATTACTTACGTTTTATTTCATTACCTACATTTTGTAATTAATAATAACTATAAATTATGGATTAAACACAAATCCACTTATAGAAAAATCTACAGTTGTCCAAGATCAAATAATAATTCAAAGAAACTTTACCTATTACAATTTTTGTATTTGAAATTTCGTCTAGTGACAACCCTAACGGAAGGCTGCCGCTGGCCCGTGGCTTGCGCCCGCGCATGGAAGTGGTCGACGTTATCGGGTGTCGGTATGACACACTGAAAAAGTCAGAAAGTGTACTTTTTACGTGCATTACCGAATAATTGGAACAACATAATTTTGTAATAATCACTTATACCTATTGTGTTATTGGCATGGATCCATAAATTTGCGTACGCACTACAGGACATGGTACCAGGTAATGCTTAGAATTTAGATTTTTGTGTTTAAGCACCAGTACCTCTGAAAAAAGTTAGAGGCATAATATTAATGGATAACAGACATAGAAGTAAATCCTACTTCCTACTAATCTTATAAACGTGAAAGTTTGTATGTGTGGATGGATTTTTGTTACTCTTTCACGCAGAAAGTGTTGGACGGATTTTGATGAAACTTGGCAGTATTGTAGCTTATAAACTAGAATAACATATAGGCTATAAGGTATTATGGTAAAACAACGTTTGCCGGGACAGCTAGTACATAACATGACTATTAAACAGTGCCGGGAGCTTCAGAATATTTTTAACAATTACATCCTTGAATTCAACTCCCAAAAGTCTACACAAAGTAGGCATCTATTCGTACATCTTTAAGGAAAAAAATAAACCCACTCGAGTTCTTTGACCCACCGAAAAATCCTAAGTAGGCAGAATGTCGATCCGTACAAATTCCGTCTGCATGAGTAGACATGCTAATTAGGCGGTTAGATTACGTATCTAAATATCCACTTCATCGTTCTCGTATCTCTTCCCCGAACGGGCTGTTGAAAAAGCATAATTCCATCGCGTTACGGGCCGCGGCTATCCCACGGTCGTCCGTTTTCAATGAGCACTTCAAAACGCAATCAAACAACAAGTAGCATCAGAGATCCATGGCGTTCTTTGAAAGTCAAAACAGTTCGGTCGGATGCGATAGCGCGGTAGTTCTCAGATCACCGCTAGCCGACACCGACCATTGTGACTCCGTGACGCTACTTACTCCAATTCTGTCTACGCCGCACCGACGATAGAACGACGTAACCGGCAGCGGCCACTTAACAAACCACCGTCTTACAAACACGAGTTATCACTTACGCCTTTCTCGAAGCGGTTGTCTGGAGGAGCGCCGTCGCTAAACGTCTTAAGCGACGTCGGTACAGTTGAAAGTTGAGACGTTTCGGTCCGCGGTGCCGGTCCGTGGGAATGCCCGTGCCTCGCTCGTTCCCACACACTCGGCTGGCACAAGCCAACCGATAAATTATCATAATTCTATTGTGAGTGAGACGCTACGAAGAAATTTTATACTTCATCAATCGTTGAGTTGAATACATTAGCGCGTGTGGCGTGCTTTGTAATGTTGGTCGCTGGATGTGATGGCCCACCTGGAGCCGTGTGCCGGTTTATAGCTAAGACGTGATAGGTAAATTGTTTGTTGCTTTAGTGTTGTGCCAGCGACTTAACTGTGTTCACGTATTACGTACCTACATACATACATATGTATGTAGATATAGCCTTATGCTTATTCATGTTGTGGCTGTTGTTTCTAGGGAGCTGTTGGCCCATAATATAGCTGTGGGGTTTTCCAATTTACAAATACACGATCACTATGGGTACTTACTTATAAGAATTTATCAAAGGCTTTAATAGCAAGCTAACAAGATGCTTGTTTGTTGTGTTTTTACAAAGAGCTACGTCACGTAAGACAAAGAAAAGATACCTAGCATATTTTATTTTTGGCTGATCAGCGATACCTATATGGATGAAAAGGATCTGCGAGCAGAACAAATAATTTCCTTTAGTACGCGCCTGGGTGCCACCGGACCCCCTTGTTCACTAATAGAAAAACACTTAACCATAGTTGGCAGCTGCGTATTTTTATTGGATGATGATTCATAAGACTTTTTTTTAGCTTAACTCTTGTTTTCAGAGCTGAATGAAACAATGATCATTCTTCTGTACACCAGAAGAAACGGTAAGTTTGTTCACATCTTTATTTTTCAAAGTGAGAACTTCTTTACCTAATGTATAGTCTATAATATTATGTACCTGTAATTTATAAGTGTTGTTATCAGCTGTAGGTTTTTCATGATGCTAAATAAATAAATCTTTGTCTCTTATCTTTCTATTTCGATACTTTAAGGCAGGCACCTACAAAAATACTTAAACAATTAAAATTGGTTCATCCCATCGTTGAACTATGGTGGTGAATATTCTTTATTTCAAGTCATCCTGGCGGTTCGCACTATCAAAGTAGACGCCAACAGTTTGGTTTGCTTAAATGGTAGGTATATCTTCCTGGTATGGATGACGTTTTGCCGTTCTCTTGGTTGTCCTATTTTAAAAGCGCGATGGGGGTATTTGGCTGTGCAACTCCGTAGCACAGACTCCGATAGACTATCTAGATAAAGTCTATCTGTCTTATATCCTGAGCTGAAAATTTCTTATTTAAATAACGAGTCTCCTTTTTATTAAATGTATCAATATAGAGGTAATACTCGAATTTAGCACCATGTATAAGAATTTTCTTTACATACAGTACGGCAGTACTATGTTGATGCTATCGCTAAACAACTATGACAAAATATTGTGTAATAATAAATATCACACATACGTAGGTATACACCTTCATAAGTCACTTCTTAATACCCAGTTGGGTGAAGAAAATATGTGATGAGATCATACCTACAAGGTCATAGATATCCAAGGGAAATTGTAGGAGTAGGTATAGTATGCAGTAGATAAGGCGCGAGGTGGCTCAGAACAGAAACGAATGGAGAGAATGGGAGGAGGCCTTTGCCCAGCAGTGGGACTCGAAAGAAGCTAAATAAAAAAATGGCATAGTATATCAGCAGGTCTAGCATCAAGAAAGACATCGAACATCGACGACATAGAACAAATACGCGCTCAGCTGCCCTAGCAAGCGCGTCAAGAAAGACACGACATACAGTTATACGCGCTGTGATTGGCTGCTATGTCACACATCGTGCGACTTACTTTATTTCGACCAATCGCAGTGCCTGATATGTCTTGTCAGTTCTTTCTTGGAGCGCTGTGCTGGGGGGGGGCAGCTTTAGGAATAAACTTGACAGCCTGCTATGACGTAGTTCTGTCTCACTTGTTTCATATGACACCAGAGAAGGATAGAACACGCTGTCAAGTATATTCTAGAATCTGATGAAGTGTTAGTCACAAGTACATAGCTCAGTCCTCTAGTAATCCATTATACACACTTTTACGCCTCATTCCTTTGTTTGAAAAGTATGACAGTAATGACAGTTCTCCGCCCGAAAATCTGTCAGAAAAACGTCAAAGAAAATACCCCATTAAATTGATTGGAAAAAAATCTTTCGTCGGTAAGGCACTACACTATGACCAGGTGTATTGCGGTTACATTATATTGAGTATTGAGTATGTACTAAATAAAAAAAAATAGAGACGTTTAACTAAAACTCAGATTAACGTAACGAAAATTTGGTGAAAATTTACACACACACACAGCTTATTTTCAAATAAGAAATTGAAAAAAAAAACACTTCACGCCTTTAATCCCAAAGCGGGGGTAGGCAGAGGCACTTGCTAAAGCAAATACCCACGGTTCACCAAGCGTATTTAACCCAACGTGACAGGGGGTGAGCCATCGCCGTTATAGGGTTCACACACCTTGTGGTGTGCGGGTTTCATCACGATGTTGTCCTTCACCGAGCGTTGCGTTGCGTACATAGGCTCTGAAAAAGAGTCCCATTGGTACACGTCCAGTAGCCGGACTCGAACCCGGGACCTCCCGGTTACAAGTCAAGGATCCGACCAACTGGACCGCAGACGCTCATATTAAATTTACGTACCTGAAATATTAAATATATAATATAATATACGACTATTTTTTAATCTACTCAGGCAGGTACTTTGGCGACAAACCCATTATTTCCTAGAAAGAAAAAATCGGAGGCCAATCCAGATAAAACACGATACCGATTATCTATACCTGCATGCTCGCTATATCGTCCACGTACAGAGATATAGAAAATATTGACCGAAGGTGTTATAAATTGAAATGTAATCGATAAAAATATCAACATTTTACAAACTGTTTACATTTGCTCTGCACTTGATATCGAAGTTTTTATCATTATCAGTGAAGAAAAAAAAACTTATCTGTAAATTCACCGACAGTCGACACGTGGAACAAAAATGACAGTCATCGACGACACTTCTACACTACCTACATACGTGAATTCGACGTACTTAGTTACACTGAAAGGACTCAATCCACAAAAAGTTACTTCGGAGATATTGAGCTTTAAAGTTGTGGATACTCAATCCATATTGTGTACATAAAAAATAGGTTGTAGTGAACTTTTTTGTGTAAATGTTTTTTTATATGATGGATATGTATGTATAGCTATACCAGGCTATATGGATGTGTATGGCAGCCTGGTATAGCTAACCTAATATCGGGTAAAGTGTGGATTGAGTCCTTTCTGTGTAACTACGTCCAATTGTACCTACATAAGGTGAGTACGGTTGGCCAAGAAAGTGATCCGTTTTCTTCACTGAAACGTCATATTATTATAGTAAAGTAACTGACCTTGTAAACGTTATTTTGCTAAAATACAGTGATTCTTTGCTATTTTATGCATGTTTCGAGTCCGGCTACTGGACATGTACCGGCAATGGGACTCTTTTTCAGAACTCGTACGGTGACGGACAACATAGTGATGAAACCAGCACACCACAAGGCGTGTGAACCCTATAACGGCGATGGGCTCCCTGTCACGTTGGGTTAAATACGCTTGGTGAACCGTGGGTATTTGCTTAGCAATTGCCTCTGCCTATTTCGCTTTGGGATTGAAAGGCGTGATGTGTATTTTTCTATATACATGTATAAACAGTCTACAAATATTACTCTATCCACTATCAAAATCCGTTGCGTAGTTCTAAAGATATTATAATAAAAACAAAATGTATAATTACTTAACTTAAAATGTGTTACTACCTACGTACTAAAAAATATATTGTTTAAGGTAACAAATGCCTATCTAAAGCAAATGAACATGATAAAAGTCCTAGGTTGTCTTTTTATACCAAGGCCAATGATAACATTCGTTCACCATTGATTTATGTGACGTGCGTGTGGTGTTGTGGTGACAATAATTAGATAAATTAGTAATATAGGTAACTACTATAGCAATAAACAGTACTTAAATGTAGGTATTTCTTAGATAATTTTAAAGAAAAAATAACCGTGTTCAACTAGCACTAGTCGCCCATCCATACAGTGTTTAATGTTCCCCTCGATTTATCTGGTCTGCCAAAATCAAATCTAGATTTCCTTATCTACAATACTACGTCGTCGTTCTTTCAAAAAAAAAAAACATCAATAAACGACGAAATTATCCGCTAACAAACATAAAATAAAATACGGTCGAATTGAAGAAGATTCCTTTTTTGAAGTCTCTACCGGAATTAACAAATGTACAAAGGTCACAAAGGGTTTTTCAAATATCTTTTTCATGCTGGAAATAAAAAAATCAGGGATAAGCCCACCACCGCCCAAGAGGCCTATCTGCCTCTCGGCGTACGGGTCATTCTCTGGAGATGTGCGCGTCTACTTGCTTTTGCCTCTTTTCAACGCACACGTTTTCTTGACTCCATACAAATTATCTTTGTCCATCTCTGTTTTGTTGCCAACTCTCCCCCTTCTGGGGCATGACGACCACATTACGGAGACTTCGCGTCGGGTCCTCGTCGTGTCTTCAGTCGTTAACAGGCTTCATATGTTCTTCGAGCTGTATGCCAGCGGTGGAAATCAAAAGCATAAAACAAGCGCTGTCTGCTGTTATGTCTAATATATCACAGAGATCTTTGGAAGATTCGCGACAGCATTCCGTCTCTTTCTTGCATCTAAAAAGCAAACAACAGCAAATATAAAAAAAACAATGACGCATGAGCACCTATGTATATATTATAGTGTGTACTTACTCACTCTCATGTATGTATGCACCTACTACTTATGGAAATTTGACCGCCAATATTCGTACAGATTGGATTAACCGAAGCAAACAAGTCCACTGCTTAACATAGCTGTACATACAAAAGTAGGTATGTGTTGTGTGTTGCCAAACATTCCATGTTAACTATGTAAATACGGCTACATGTCACGCCTTCGCATACTCAATAAACCACTTAGAACGTTTAAAAAACTGGTACAGTCAGGGGCATGTATTCACGTAATACCTATATAAGTATTTTACTGACTTTCCTCATTAGCATGGATCGTGAAATGTGAGTGTATTTAATTGAAAACACACTTGACAATGACTTGGTAACGAGTTTTCTAAAAAAAACAATATTTAGATAGTGGGAAACAAAAGAACACAAACAGTTAAGTCAGTGTCAAACTTGCTTTCAACTAAATGCGCTAGCATTTTACGATCCCTGCTGATTATGATTTATAAAACCCAAAAAAAAATTAAGTACCTTTCATAAGTAAGTGGGGAAGAGGACTACTTCTATAACACCTATCCTATCATACCCAGCACCCCTCAATCAAAGTGAAACCGTTTATCTTCATAATAGCGTTCACATTCAAGACTACAAGCATCATTTCCGAGCTGCAGTCAGAAGTGTGGCGATTTCCAGACACTTAGTCCCAGTGAACTGTCGAACCACAGTGCTGGCAAAAACGATATTTTTTGTAATCACTTTGATATACTTGTATGTGTAAGGTGGATATTCTAAGCTACGATCTTTATACAAAATTCACCCCCTTTACCAATAAAC
>SJJU01005120.1:0-10220 GCA_012932125.1 Conopomorpha cramerella
TTCGTCCGCGTGGCGAGCCTTTTATAAAGAGAGATCTTTGTCTATGTTGTAGAAAAGATTAAAAAATGCTTAAATTTAAAAAGTATACATTTTATTATGAGTATTTGTTGTTGTAGCGGATACAGAAAACATCACCTATCAAAATTTCAACTTCCTACCTATCAGTGTTGATAAGATAAAGCCTTGTTACAGATGGACAGACAGACAACGAAGTCTCAGTAATAGGTCCCGATTTTACCCTTTGGGTACGGAATCCTAAAAAGAGTAGCATGGATGGCTCGGTTACTGACGCAATCGGAATAAGAGCTACACAGAAAATTAAATGTATTTAGGAAAAACTTTAATAAAATTTCCTTATAAACAACGTTTCTGGTCGTTCTGGAGGGGGTTGCAAGAATGACCAGGCCGGATGGCGAACTTACGCGGGAGCATGCCACATATAACTGACCATGAGAGAAGTAGGGCTGTGGCAAAACAACTCTCGCTAGCGCAAGTGTTTGATCATATGACTTTCTTTTTTATCTCACGTATACATCATAAAATAACCCCTGTGAAAAATGCCCGGGTGATGATGAGTCAGTGATGAATGAATATGAATAAAGAAAAAGTATGTCCCTGTTCCTCCACGTTCAGAACATTAGTAGGTAAACAAACCAAGCACAAACACAGCGCAATTTTAATTAGAATACACGTATTTTCATATTTTTTCCACTCGGTGTGTGTCGAAAAATGAAAGTTGCCTTAAAAAAAATACGTTTTTTCTTGGAAAAAAAAAGAAAATCTACATAACAATTACTCAGAATCTGGCGCTAGTACAGTATTGTTGCATAAAAATGTTTTTTCTATTCCCATGAAGCTGTACAATTGCTAAGATATATTAAAAAATTTAAAGCCTTTAACTCGCGGTATTTTTTTTGTCTATACCAATGCATGCTCGCTATTCCCGTTACCGTTGGAATTTCGGAAAATCTATATATGACAGAACTTTGCATTCACTAAGGTGTATACATGTCAAATTTCAAGCACCACGTTAAGATTTTTTGAATCCCGTGGAAATTTTGCGTTGCAAGAAAGTTTTCCGTTCATGAAGGTACCTGCATGGCTAATTTCAATAATTTATCTTACGCGGTTTATTTTTTTTTTCATACAAAAGTTTTCTCCCGCAAACTACCGTTCCCGTGGGAATTTTCCAATATCGTGTTGAAACTAAGCTATACGTTTACTAACGTATCTGCGAACGTATCTCCAAATTTCAAGCGTACAATTTGAGCGGTTTAGATTTTTCATTCAAAAGGATTTTCACTATGATAGGTATTCTCGTTCCTGAGGCTATTTCGGGAATACCTATCATAGTGCACCCCTATGATATCTAACCTACGTCCTTTTCAATTTTTAAATGCCTTCAGCAACGTTTAGCCGTTTGGGCTGTACGTTAATGCCAATCAGTCAGTTATTCCCTTTTAAAAAAATTGATAATGTACGTCCCTATGCCTGCATAGACGGGTATGTACATGATAACAAACCACGCACAAACACATCACAATACGATTCACGCATTTCAGTATTTTACTCGGTGTATGTTGAATGTAAATAATAATTAATGTTGTAATAAATAAATTTGAAAGATTTTCTTTTATAACAATGCATTTCATTCAATTAAAAAATGCTTCTGTCTCTGGCGCTTGTGCAGTATTTTTTCATGAAAAAAGTATTTCCCAATCCAATAAAGCTGTAAATTTCCTAATATACCCATATACCAAAATAAACAAGCCTCATATTCGCGGTATTATTTTTTCTATACAGTTGCCAGAAGATCGGAGAAGAAGCCAAATATTTAAAAAAGAATCTATTTTGTATGGAGAAGAAAATTTTCATTTTCATTTCCCCGCGTTGTCGCCAAAGTAAAAGTTGTTGATATTAGCGAGCCCAACAACGTTTCTAAGATGGTGTCCTTTTATACGAAGTTTAAGAGAAAATTAATTTCATAACGTATTATTTTTACCTCAAGCAAGTGCTTCTGCATACTCCACTTTGGGATTAAAGGGCGTGAAGTGTATTTTTTTTACCTGTTACTTACGTATGTATCGTATTCGCATAAAATATTTGTCAAATAATAAAAAAACTAAAATTTAAGATAAACCGTTCCGAAACCTCTCCGCGTCGCTCGCTCTTCTAAGATGTTCATTGAAATTAAGTGATGACAAAGACAATTTTGTTCACAATTCAATTATCTTATCACGATCGTGGTCTTAGGGGCTGGACGAATTAAGACAGAAAGTCGCTTAAGTAGAGACTGAATAAATTACTAACCTACTTGGTATTACATGGATATCACAACTTTTTACCGTATAACAACTGAGTTACGAGACTTGGTTTTTTTGACAAGTACTGTTTTTGATGCGCGTCGACATCTAAAAGGTATGTTTTGCGTCAGATAAGGAGAATCGAGATGATTGATGATTAGCTTGTAGAAAAGGATTCGATCCCACACTTTTCTTCTATTCTCTAACGACATCATTTTATAAATTACGTACCCGAAGCTATCTGGATTCTTTAATTCTCTATATGCATTCAATTGCCTGGATATAAACAGCACAATGTGGATTCCACACAGTTGATGCATATTCTAGGTTAGATCGTACGAGGGACTTGTACAGTATTTCTATTGTTTTAAAGTTTCTAAAATCTTTGCTTTGTCGAAGCACAAAGCCTAACATACGATATGCTTTGGACGTGATATGCTCGATATGCGTGTGTAGACGAAGTTCACTGTCGAGTGTCACCCCCAGGTCTCGCACCTCGGAAACTCGTGTCAGCAAACATCATGACATGACATTACATCTCTTTATTCGATAATCCGAAGGCCTTTATCGTAGGAAAATGTTATTGTTTATTTTAATCCTGAATTAAATTATAAAATTATTACTAACTGGGTATCATTTTGACGTGAAATATTGCGGCTTCTTTCTTATTTCAATGGACACAAGGCCTAGATTTGTGGGCTACATATTGAATTTCGGACCGTAATAATTCGTACCTTCTTCAAATGGAAAACACCAAATATGCTTTGACGGCATTCTGACCCAAAATATGACGTAGGTCAAGTTCTATACAGGCATCTTGTTAGTGAATTAGTAGATACTAATGATATAATGTTTTTTTGCATTTCCGTCTATTAGTATAGTTTAAGCCAGCATTATTACGTCCAATTATAGACAAAGCGTATTAAAAAAGTCTGTCTAATTAGTAGATATCTTTATATTACAGTGAAGCTGTTTTCAAGCAAGTTTTCCGACAATTCTCATTATATATTGGTGTAACGGTAATGAACCTTTCTGTCTTCTTGTTTTAATGGGTAACGGTTAATTCTGGGTGACCACATACTAAGAAGAATGTTTGTTGACATCTCGACCACGAAGCGATCGTGCGTAACATATGTCTTCATCACAGCGATATGAGTCTAATGGCTTTATTCCCACTTCTGAGTCCGAAAATATATTCGATACGACGCGACGACGCACACCGTTAACCGAGCTTTGCACGCAGAAAATATACACCACTGAAAGTAGCCGTATGGTGACGGCGAATGGAATACACGAGTCACCACCCCAGCCAAACTTTTCCCGCTATGGGGGTCGTAAGAGACGACCGAGGGAACCCTCCAGAGGACGGGCAGCAGCGCTCTCTGTGAGTTAAACCACAACACGACTGCGATCGCCAACCCGCCTGCCCAGCGTGGCGATTATGGGCATTTCTAATGAGTACAAAAAGGCCACGGCGCCCAGTTCCCGGCGGCTCCGCTATTCCTGGTCACGGTAGCGACCACGGTAACGGCGGAGCAGGGGGTGCGAAGAATCTCCGGGTTATGGGAGGCCACCACAAACAATTTACCCTGGCGACGTACAACGGACGCACGCTACGGCTTGACTCGCATCTGGCGCAACCCGAGGTGGAACTTGGGAAAATTAGGTGGCACATTTTGGGGCTAAGCGAAGTCCGAAGAGAGGGAGAGGACACCATTACCCTCAAATCGGGCCACCTAATGTACTTCCGCGAGGGAGACCAACAATCCCAAGGCGGCGTTGGGTTTCTTGTGAATAAGTCCCTGTGTAACAACGTTGTGAAAGTGTCTAGTGTGTCAAACAGGGTAGCATACCTTGTCATAAAACTTACCGAGAGGTATAGCCTGAAAGTGGTACAAGTGTATGCACCGACCTCGACACACTCGGACGATGAGGTCGAGGGCCTGTTCGATGATATATCGAAGGCCCTCCACTCCACTACTAAGACACATTACAGCGTTGTTATGGGGAACTTTAACGCTAAAGTGGGAGTACAGAATTGCAATGAATCGGCAGTAGGATCCCATGGATTTGGAGCAAGGAATCATAGGGGGCAAATGCTAGTTAACTTCCTCGAACGAGAGGGGCTATTTCTAATGAACTCGTGGTTTAAGAAAAAGCCCCAAAGGAAGTGGACCTGGCAAAGCCCCGATACTATGACCAAAAATGAGATCGATTTCATCATGACGAACAAAAAGCACAAAAGCAAAAAGAACAGAGACGTCTCTGTGATCAACAGGTTTAATACCGGTAGCGATCACCGACTAGTCAGAGGCTCTCTGAATATCAACCTTAAGGCTGAACGTGTCCGTCTGATGAAAGCCCGGCTCCAACCAACCATGCTCCAAACCATAATGGGATCCGAAGCTTTCCAGCTAAGTTTGGAGAACCGATCCGTTGCCGTGGAAACCACAGCAGACGTGAACAAGAACCTCGAAAATGTGACTCGGGTCCTCAGGGAAGAGGGTACGGGATTTTGTGAAATGCAGCGTAAGGGCAGGAAGTCAAAGCTTTCCGAGGAGACTTTACGGCTGATGAAGGAACGACGTGAGAATCCACCCGTCACTTCGACCGCAAGGCGGGCTCTAAACCAGGAGAATAGTAAGCACGTGCGGCGCGACCTCCGATGCTACAATACTCTTTCAATAGAAAGAGCGATTGAGCAGAATCGGGGGTCAAAAGTGTTCGTACAATCTCTTGGAAGAAGCCACCTTGCGAAGTTGACCACAGCAAGTGGAGAAGTCGTCATTTCGAAGCCGTCGGTCCTTTCGGAGGTTGAAGACTTCTATGGCCAGTTATACGCATCGCATGCATCTCGCCCTGATCCCGAAAATGGGGACTCTAGAGGCACATTGACACGCCACTCCACCGAAGACCTGCCAGAAGTCAGTACTGGCGAAATTGAGATCGCTCTTAGACAGCTAAAAAACGGAAAAGCTCCAGGAGAGGATGGCGTTACAACAGAACTATTAAAGGCTGGAGGTAAACCGATATTGAGGGAGCTTCAAAAGCTTTTTAACGCTGTCCTCTTCGAAGGAAGAACTCCGGAGGCGTGGAGTAGAAGTGTGGTCGTCCTTTTCTTCAAAAAGGGAGACAAAACCCTGTTGAAGAACTATCGACCCATTTCTCTTCTAAGCCACGTCTACAAGCTGTTCTCAAGAGTGATCACAAACCGTCTTGCGCGAAGACTCGACGAATTACAACCTCCGGAGCAGGCTGGATTTCGGAGCGGTTATGGCACCATAGACCACATCCACACAGTGCGGCAGATCATAGAGAACACTGAAGAGTATAACCTGCCCCTGTGTCTAGCATTCGTGGACTATGAGAAGGCCTTTGACTCGGTTGAGATCTGGTCCGTTCTGGAGTCTCTGCAGGGTTGCCAAGTTGACTGGCGATACATCCAAGTGATAAGATGCCTCTACGAGGCTGCCACCATGTCCGTCCAAGTACAAAATCAGCAGACCCGTCCCATCCCATTGCATCGAGGAGTGAGACAAGGGGATGTTATTTCCCCGAAATTGTTCACAAATGCAATTGAGGATATGTTCAAGACGCTGCATTGGAAAGGGCGTGGCATCAACATCAATGGCAAACACATCTCTCACTTGCGATTTGCAGACGACATCGTCATCATGGCAGAAACGCTGCAGGACCTTCAACTGATGCTGAATGACCTAGCTGATCCTTCTCTACGGATCGGCCTACGGATGAACTTGGATAAAACCAAGGTCATGTTCAATGAACATGTTCTACCGGAACCGATTTCAGTACACGGCACCGTTCTCGAAGTTGTTAAAAAAATACGTATACCTTGGGCAGACATTGCAGTTGGGTAGAAACAACTTCGAGGACGAGGTAAACAGAAGAATTCAGCTGGGTTGGGCAGCATTTGGGAAGTTACGTCGAGTCTTAACATCAGCTATCCCACAGTGCCTGAAGACAAAGGTCTTCAATCAGTGTGTCCTACCTGTAATGACATACGGAGCTGAGACGTGGACACTGACGGCACGGCTGGCCCACAAACTCAAAGTCGCACAGCATGCTATGGAAAGGGCTATGCTCGGCGTTTCTCTGAAGGACCGAATCAGAAATGAAGTGATCCGACAGAGAACCAAAGTCATCGACATAGCTCATCGTTTTAGTAGGCTGAAGTGGCAGTGGCCGGCCATATTTGCCGTAGAACCGATGACCGTTGGGGAAAACGAGTTCTCGAGTGGAGACCGCGTCTCGGCAAACGGAGTGTAGGACGCCCTCAGGCAAGGTGGACTGATGATAACGCAAGATGGCTGGCAGAAGCTGGATGCGAGAAGCCGAAAACAGATCACAGTGGCGTGCAATTGGAGAGGCCTATGTCCAGCAGTGGACAAGTATGGGCTGATGATGATGATAATGATGATTCAACATCCGTTGAAGGTCCTGCAGCGTTTCTGCCATGATGAGGATGTCGTCAGCAAATCAAGTGAAGGTACGCCACAAAGGTATACCATCTGTTGCTCCACCACACCTACCCTACCTTACCTGATCATGTACTTGTGATAGGTTAGTCGCAGCTACAACGAGTCTGCCAAACAAGTTTTTAGGATGTTTTGTCCAAATCCAAATTTGACAAAAACTTGTCATATACGTCAACTACGAAAAAACCTGTTTCGATGATAATTAATGTTTTTTTGGTATTAAAAAGCCGTTAAAGTATAGATAATTATGCAGATATATTCACATACTTTACTGGTGAGTTAGGAGTTTAGGAGAGAAATAGTTACTTAGAGCCACAACTGGATACTTCGCATTCTATTAATATTTCAAAGTCAAATTCAAATTCAAAATTCAAATTTATTTATTAAAGTAGTTCATTCTCATTCGATTTTCAATCATTCAATCATTCAATCGTTCAATGGGTAGTATTGTAAAAAAAATCAATCTGTCAAAGATAGTGTGAAACGAAAACGATGCAACTACTTTATTCTCACAGACCAGAAATCAATTTAGTATTTCTAATTATTTTTCAGATACTCCATCGTCTTTGCAGAAATCCAGTAGGCTTTTGTCATAATAATTACTGTATTTAGTTCTTTCACACACGACACTGGAAACACTTAAGTTAAAGTCAGATCAAAAACTTATAATTCCAAACTGACGTTTAGAATAAAACGAGACAACAATATGAGAGATTGCAGGAGTGAATGAGTAAGAGAAAATATTTCTTGTCCCATAGGCAGACATTAGACGCTCATGCAAGCGTCATTCAATTCCATCAGTCATGCATGATTTATGGAATGGCTACTAATACTAATTCAAACATCATTCACTATATTAGACGATAGGAAATTCGTCATTCATAATCATGACTGGTAAAACTGAGATCAAAACGTATCGTCTAATGTCGGCCTTACAGCGTAGCAGGGTATTTTTGGATCTAAACTGTCAAATTGGTAGTAAAAGTGACAATTTTGATACAGAATTCTTTACGTTTTGGTAAAGAGACAGGAAGACCACCACAGGAGAAAAATTATAACTGTCAAACACATAAGGACCTCAAAACACAGGACTACCTATAGTGAAGGTCATTCTTAAGACTTAGAATTAACACCATGTGGTGTGTGGGTTTCATGTTGTCCTTCACCGTACCAGCGTAACGTTGCGTTGTGTACGTAGGCTCTGAGAAAGAGTCCCATTGGTACACGTCCAGTAGCCGGACTACGTACAGGAGTGGTCATAATAGAAGTGGACGCATAAAAATCAGTGGCGTGCACACCATATAGGTAAAAAGACACTGCCTACCTTAGTATTTTGGCTACACGACCTAATGATAGAGTTGTTGCTAGATCTTTTTTTGTTGTACTCACGACATAGGCTAACGAAGGTCCTGTGTTTTGTGGGTGAGTAGATAGGGAGGTACCTTTATTTCGTAAAGACAAGTTACCTATACATAGGTGTCAATCCTTGGGGATTACTGCCTACCTTGTCGTAAAAGCCAGTGCACGCCACTGATAAAAATCCATTAAGAATGAAATGTATCTCTGTTTGTTCTATTAACTCCCATAACCCTTTTGGCCTTAAGCCCTTCACGTCGACAGTATTAATCCTCTATTCTCATAATTTGACTGTCCACAAAAGTGTAATGGGACAACATGAAGTGACTCATAATACGTATTAACATGGTTTCACAGCAAAATTTGTCACACAGATATGTCGTGAAACGGTATAATTTGCCTACAATTGATAAATTGCCGCGTGTTACGAGCGTTGCCTGCGACGAGCCGTAAACTGGACGTAATCAGCCTATTTGGCACACTTGGGTTTACTCCTTTATCCTGTTTATTGTGGACGTAGTGGAACATCAGATGGCTGATTCGTCTTAAGACAGTCTGACCGGACAAACGCTGGTAGCTGATTCTTTCTTTTTACTTCTCGTGCTCTTCACGAGGCAGAAGCTGGATGCGAGAAGCCGAAAACAGATCACAGTGGCGTGCAATTGGAGAGGCCTATGTCCAGCAGTGGACAAATATGGGCTGATGATGACGATGATGATGATGCTCTTCACGAGTGCACGGTCGTCGGACCGTGAAAAACACAACTTAACTGTCTCTTTCCATTTTGGTGGGTATGGAATTCGATGTACTTTTGGATCCAAACTGTCATTTTTACTACCAATTTGACAGTTTGGATCCAGAATTACTCCGCTACGCAATAAGGGAAAGAAAATGTTTTTTCGTAGTCTCTTTCAAGTCTTTCAATACTAATCGAATTACTAGAATAGAAATAGAATTACTAAGTAATCGCTTAAAAACTGCTCGTTAATAATCTTTAAAAAAACTCTTCACGCCTTTTAATCTCAAAACGGGGTAGGCAGAGGCACCTGCTAAGCAAATGCCCACGGTTCACCAAGCGTATTTAACCCAACGTGACAGGGGGTGAGCCCATCGCCGTTATAGGGTTTACACACGTTGTGGTGTGCGGGTTTCATCACGATGTTATCCTTCACAGTACGAGCGTTGCGTTGCGTACAAAGGCTCTCAAAGAGACTCCCATTGATACACGTCCAATAGTCGGACTCGAACCCGTGACCTCCCGGTTGCAAGTCAAGTAACCGACCAACTTGAACGCAGACATTTTTTAAATTTAAAAGTACATGTATTTGCACTAATACATAACAGTACAATGTCCCAACATGCAAATATTTACTTGCACAAAACAATTAGGTACTAAAGCACTCGAGCAAAACCTCAAAATTCTTAGATGTTAACGATAAGTATAGGAAACACAAATTTCAACCTCGCCCACGGTTCAATGTCAATGAATATTCGCAAAACAACAAACACAATGAAAAGAGAAAAAAAATAACAAATTATGTTAAATTTATTTATTTACCAACTAGAAATGTTAACCTTGCTACGCCGACAGTGTGCCAGTAAAACTATGAGTCCTTGTGATGATTTGTTTACTAGATGATAGTATCATTAACTGGTTGTGACTTCGTTCACATAAATATAAACTTATTTGTCTCTTATTGTACAGTCGGCAAAGAATCTTCTCTACCACCCTAAAGTTGAAACTCATATGAATGTCATTAGACATGAAGGTTCATTGTTCACTTGTCACAATATACCAACTCTACCTTATTGATGTTTTAGTGACACAGGAAGTGTCATCGAAACTGATAGACCATTTTCTTGGCCGACCGTACCTCCTAAGTCCTGCCTATTGTGATTTTTTTAAATACAATGAACAAGCGTTTGATCGCCATCCTGCCTGATGTTAAGCAGCGATGTGGTCTACGATGGAGCACACTTGTTCATTAGGTGCCTATTCACCCCAGTGACTTGAAAACCTTCAGACTGTACTGCGCAGGAAACACAGACTCCGGCAAGTCGTTCC
>SJJU01005121.1:0-14030 GCA_012932125.1 Conopomorpha cramerella
TTTCATTCCTTTCCTTTTCAATGACTCATTCATACAATTAATCATCTGCTGCAATTCATACGCCGACGTTGCAAGAAGAACTTGATCGTCAGCATATAAAAGGCATTTGATGATTAAACCACCCATATCTAGACCCCAATCACGTCCTTTCAGATCTTCCAAACAACTCTCCATGAACAAATTGAACAGCCACGGAGACGCTACGCATCCCTGTCTGACACCTCTATGGATGCCAAACCAGTCTGAGTAGGTCCCGTTTACCCTGACACAGGCACTGGAATCATCATAAAGTGATTTCAAAGCCCGTACCCAGGTCCTGTCCAACCTGAACCGGGACAGCAGCAAGGTCCACAACTCATTCCTGGGTACCCGATCATAAGCCTTCTCTAAGTCTATGAAAGCGCAGAAAACCTTTTGGTTTTTAGCCAAAAACTTTTCCGTCACCTGGCGCAAAGAGAAGACTTGGTCGGTGCATCCCATTCCCTTCCTAAAACCAGCTTGTACATCCCAGATTTTTTCATCAGTCTCACGTATTACCCTTTCAATCAACACTTTTGCATACATTTTGCCGACGATACTAAGAAGGCTGATTCCTCGGTAATGTTTGCAATCCTGCTGCAATCATATTATGTTCTGTTATGCATATTATATCAATATTCTTGTCGTTATTTGATAACTCTTCCAATTGAATAGCTAATAAGTCTGACTTAGAAAGCAATCCATTAATATTTTGGTGTACAATGCCGATATTATTAGTATACACGAAAAAAATCGCCTGATCGATCGTCCTCTGCGGGTGTGCCAGTTATATTGTCTGCATTTGGGATGGATGTACATAATTTACTTAATTTGTTGTTGTCATACTCTATATTTGCTATTATATCAGTTTGGGTGGACTTATTTTCGTAGTTGAGTATTTTCTGTACTGATTTGTGAATAATATAATTATTATATTCTATACTATAGGAACTTTTTAATATCGTTCTAAGAATGTTTCTACTTACATATGTTGAAAAAAAGGTATACCGTGGATAGAAATTAGTAAAATTCATATCCAGATAATGTCCGTTGGAAAATTTTTCACATATGAAACGAAGCGTATAATTTAGTTTGGATTTACTTAGATACCTGTTCCGAGGTATTTCCGTGAAAAAAATATTAGGTTTTTTATTAGCACACAGGAACTCTATAACGCTTACTTTGAAGTCAAACACATTTTGATTATGAATACCACCCATCACAATAATAAAGTCCCTTTCACTAAGGCCTCTCAGTTCTTCTTCCAACGTTTTTAGTATACTGACAGTAGTTGCTCCAGGCTTCCAAAATGAAAATACCACGTAGTTTGGTCCCAAAAGTCTTTGCAAATGTCTCTGTATCCCTTTTCCTTGCTCATCACCAATTATTAGCACCTTATTGGGTATTATTGTATGTTTACGAACTTCATTGCTGGAAATTTGTCTGTCCAAAGTAGTTCCCAATCGTGATTCATTTATTATTGAGTTATTATCTGCCGATTTTACCACATTTTCTCTATATACTTTTCCTCCGTGGCCTTTATCTATCTCTCCTTCAATTGCTGTAGGAGATGTATGATTTTCACCCAAAACGGGTATGGTTGACGTGGAGTGGTTGTCCCGAATGTTCTGATTGTAGGTAACAATTTTCCCATCATTAATGGGGGATATTCTCCTTGAAGCGTAGATATCTTTATCGACGTCTTTTTTCGAGGCGTACGCATAGGTGTGTTTAAAGCATTCTTAAACTGTAGACTCATAGGAGAGGGTTGAGTAAGAGTTTTAAGACACTCAATTTCCCGCTGCTGACTTTGCATAACATTCTTTAAACTTTGGTTTTCGTGCATCAAATTTTCTATTTCGTTATCAGCGCTTTCCAATTTAATTCTTAAGTTTTTTATCTCATTTTCAAGTTCATCCACATTTATTTCATACCTTAAAGTATTCGGTAGACTTCTCGAAGAACTGTCAAACACAGTTGTTTCAAAGCTTTCTGCACTACTATCTAAAGTATAATTATTATTTTTATTTTTCCGTACTGTTATGTTTTCCATTCTTGTAATTATTTGTGTTTTTTTTTCCACACTCAGAGACCTCTATCGGAGAGAAGTGTATCCTTTTGGTTTATCTTCTGGCGTGATAGATAAAATATGGTTGTTCTTGCTATTGCTCAATAGATGGCGCTGTTGTAAGTGCACTTCAGCGACCTCTTGTGAGAGATTTTGGAACTGAAAGTCTTTTTAATAAAAATCAATTGTGATTTCTGCTACTCGCTAATAGATGGCGCTATTACGAAATGTACGAGTCGAAGATTATGCGTATAACGAAACGTTCAATTTTATGTCAGATGCATTATGTGTTCTGATTGGTCAGCTGTCAAAAATGTCAATGTCGTTATCGTTGGATTTGACGCTTCAATATAGTTAGCTCTTTCTTTCTATGGTCGTTAGACTTCTCTTTCTGACACCGTATTTATTATTTATCTTTTGATTACTCACTGTTTTTTGCTTGTTGATGTTGAACTTTTGATGAAATCGATAGTAGTAATTTTAAACTTTGTAATATACTTAGTTTCCACTGGGATGTATACTAAACTATTTTATTTTCTTGAAAGCAGGGTAAACATTCCACAACACTGTTGACTAGAACTCGGCACGTTCCGTTTTTTGTGACTGAGCATAGGTTGTCTTGTAATATGTACATATTACTTCCTTACTTTTCATGCCAGGCCATCCCCAATCTATTTGATATTATATCCTTTTGGCGTGATGGTACTATCCCACCCATGTAAATCTTTTAAGATAATTAGCATTCATCCATCCAAATTACCAAAACGTTCCCTTTACAATCTTAGTCACTACTTTCAAATGTCAAAATTCTGTTATAACCCTATTACCTACTTATTATCTCACCCCATCAGTCACTGCAATGATGGCATTTCTTCTGCATTGCAGCCATATTACAAGATTAGGTCAATACAAGTACAACCTACAGAGAAAGAAAACAGCATCAGCCTTTTCTAATTGTTCTGACTCTTGATAACATTAGTCTTGTGGATTTCATGGATTTTATGCTGGATTTGATTTATAATTATTTCGTCTTCTAATAATGTAAAATATTGTTCATACTTTACAGGTATTGAAATTTGTAAAATTGAAGGCTATGATTTAGGTTTAAAAGCAGCAAAAGACTTCTCAGAGGGAACCCTGTTGCTGACAGTCCCCAGGAAGCTAATGATGAGTGAGACTGATGCCAAAGACTCAGCACTGAATGATTTTATTAAGACGGACCCGTTGTTACAGCACATGCCAAATATCACACTTGCCCTGTTTTTGCTTTTGGAAAAACATAACCCTGGTAAGTTCAAATAATAATAGTAAGTATAATTATTAGATTTAAAATGTATGTAAGTAAAGTATTGGGTAAATAGGCCCTTCTTCAAAGAGTACTGTCTACCTATAAGAAACAAGGACTTTCAATATTATTAATTAAGGGGATGTACTGTGAAAAATGTGACATAGTTACAAGTTTTAATGCCATTAAAGGTTGCTTTATCAATTTCTTTTAATTCTGAACTTTATGGTAATAAATTATTATTACATTACAGATTCATTTTGGAAGCCTTATTTTGATATTTTGCCAGACAAATATTCAACTGTATTTTATTTCACACCAGAAGAATTATCATTGCTCAAGGTATGTATAATATTCAATAATTGACCCCATAGTTATTAAGGTTAACCATCTTATACTTATGTATGAATGTAACATATTATTATGTACAGTAAGAAATAATGAATGTATTAAATAAGTTTATTACACCTACAATTCACAGTATATTATCTAGTTGGAGAGTGCTTTTAGCTGCCCACTATATAACCAGAAAATGGCGATGGGCTCACACCCTCTCACACTGGGTTATATAAGCTTGGTGAAATGTGGGCATTTGTTTAGCAAGTGCCTCTGCCTAGCCCGCTTTGGGATTAAACGGTGTGAAGTGTGTATGAAATCAGAGCATTTTATGCACAAAATTTTTGATATAAACGAATTCTCTAAGTGCTAAATCAGTTTAAAACAATTGTTTGACTATGTAGATGAAAAGGTCTTTCCGCTAACACAGACATTTTGTTGGAATCATACCTACTGAAACAGTGTCTGTCAGTCAGGTTGTTTTTCCCTCTTGGGAATATTATGTAGGTATTCGCTTTATGTATTTTTTCTGTTGTGATGCATCAAAGTTTTTATAAATCTATTATAATTTTTGTTTATATGGTATTGACTTCAGCCATCGCCGATGTTGGATGCGTCACTGAAACTATACCGAAACATTGCACGTCAGTATGCATACTTCTACAACAAGATACACACCATGGATCTGCCCGTCATGCAAACACTGCGTGACATATTCACGTACGACAACTACAGGTAATAGCTGATCGATAAACAAATAAAACATCTCTCTAAGCTATAGATGCTCTCGAGCCTACGACTCCTCGCAGATGCAGACTTTTAGCCGACCGCTACTTGGATAAAAAATGTGAACCAGACAAAAAACATCGCGTCAAGCTAATACACTGCATTAACTAAATATTTAGTTGGTAGCAACGGCGCAGACTAGAGCAAAAAGTTGGTCGATTGCAGTTTCAATTCATTTTAATACGATCGGTCAATAAAATTAAACTTATCATAGTTTTCTTCCATTCATTTTCTGCTGCTCTTTTTTTCAACCTTAAACCAAAGTATCGATATGGGGGTGTGATAGATTAGATATTTGAGATTAGATTTGTGATAGATTACAAGCAGAGATAGATTAGAAGTAGGTAAGCGACGACAGCCATTCTGGCAAGTGCACACGACCATTCTGTGGGCCGACTAAGAGTGGAGTAGTGTGTTAACCGTATGGCGATTGTTCGCAGATAATTTTGTTTAAAGGGATTCTGGTAGTGTATGAAATTTCATCGACCGAGAGTAAATCGCAAACCATCGTACATCCTCCACTATACTGATTAACGGACTACTATCTGGCGGCTAAAAGTCTACAGTCCCCAGGGTCTTTAAAGGTGAGCTGCCGTCTGTACGTGAAGCGACCGCGTACTGACATAGTAGAGTGATACTGAATGACTGCAACCTATTGATTTCTTAGAAATTAGTTCGCACAACAGCGGCAGATGTACGTGCTTTCAGCATTAGCAGTGGGATGTCGCATCGGATAAGCGCTTTAAAAATAATGTGTACGCCGTTCTGAAAGTAAAAGTAAGGCACTGACACACATGCTCATTAGTTGTATACTTTTAGGTCGCAGTACCTTGAGATTTAATGTCATAATAAGTTTCAACACCTACAATTCGCAGTATATTCAAAATTCTTTTCATGATGCGAATCCGGCGTTGGCGCTAAAACCTTACCATTGGTGCGTAAAATAAAATTTATGAATTAATTTACTTATCTAGACACTTTATTGCCCATAGTTCTAGTGAACTTCGTGCATCCTCCACCAGTCAACCATAAAACTACATTAGAAGTTATGTGGTGGCAGAAAATACCAATATTTTATGTATTTACACAACACACAGCGTAGGAAACCTTCCTGAGAAAAGGTGTATTCGTAACAGAAGGCGTACTGTTACACACCATCCCACAACACTATGAGACATGGGTGTTGAGACATTAAATGAAAGATTAAATAAATAAAATTACCCGCCTTTTAATTTCAAAGAGTGGTATTCAGATGCATTTGCCCTCGATTCACCAGGCTTATTTAACGCAACGTAATAGCGAGTGACTTCAGCGCCGGTATTGGGTTCACACACCTTGTGGGGCGCGAGTTTCGTCACAATATTATCTTTCACCCTGTGAACTCTATCTCTTTAATATGATGTCTATCTCTTATGATATATATATAATCATCTGCTGAGCGCTTACAATTACGCGGAAAACTCAGGACATGCGTAGCGAGTTACTTTAGCACAGAAATGCAAATGTGAACTGTGTAAAATGTGTCATGGAACTAAATACTTTGTTTCTCGTTCTGTACTCCGAAAACGAAAAATGTCCTCCTAATCTACAACCTTAGGCCGTAAAATGACGTCTTAGATCCGTATTCTGGAAGTCTACTGATTTCTGCTCAACTAATGTTTGTTTAACCCTTAATCAGACAAGGTTAGATCTTTTTTTGATGGATTTTGGACTCTATTGACGTTTGTTATTCTAATTACCGACTCCATCACATAAACCCGGGTGATGTTTATCATACAATCTAGCTATTAAGTACAATGTGAAATTATTGTTTAATGTCGAAATAGGTATATGTGTGTGTCCTGTAGTGTTACATACCTTTTGTGATTATTCTCTGATAACTCCTCTGGAATCTTTATATAATTCCAGTGAAGACATTCAATAAGGTTCAAAGTATGTGTTGGTCAAGTGGCAATATACCTTTGTTTGATTAAGGGTTAAAAGAGAAACTATGCTCAAGCGATTCTAGAGTTTTAATTATTGTTTCAGACTACTAGCCTTAAAGTAATTCAATGTGGCATGTAATGTAACGCTATATCACTCATCTAGCGCTATCTCTGTTACATAGTATAAACAATATTACTTTAAGACGTCGTGGTTCGACACACGAAGTAACATCGAATAATTGAATAAAGATATTTAAATTGGCATAATTACAAAAAAAAAAAAATAACGATTGCCGCATTCTTATGCCAAGTGTATTTTTTGTAAGGTAATAATTAATGTCCGCTTGATTTGAACGATATATTTTTTGTGTTAAGTAGACAGTGTACAAGCCCTGCATGTAACGCACGCAATGCAACATTCGCAGCGAGCATTTTATTACTGAAAGGTTGAGGTAAGCACAGTTAGTTTAGCAGCTCTGCCATACATAATATCTTGCTCGGCGTAGATGTAATGTTTCGCACGGTAGTGCCACGTTGCTCAGTGCCAACCATTACATATTATGCATACATATATGTACGTCACGTCGTTGGCGAATATTATATTACAATTTCATTTACATGAGCGCTGTTATCACGTGATATTTCATTGTCCGTCTCGAAAAATAAAACCAAAATTATTTTACAACTATTTTACTATCTATTTTAACATTTTAATAGTAGTTTGAAGGAGACTGACGTCACATTGCACTTCCCACATAATACTGAAAAACAAATCCATAACATCAGGTATCTTAAACATGAACTTAATACTATATTCGACATTACTTCGATAAAACAAAGTGTGTGTTTCTACCGAATACACTCTTGTTGGTCGTATAAATAAATAAATTGTTTTTTAATTTAAGATGACAACACCATGCATTTTCTTATTTATCTGCAATATACACTTCGTTATGTCGCTTATGTAAATTGAACAACTATCATAATTCTAATTTCCTAGTTTATAGGTAATATTAACGCTGTTCAGGTCACTATATGAAAATAGAAATAAATCTGGTATAGAATTGTATTCACTGGAAAGGCTTCCTGAGAGAATCCCATAGTCCCAGGGAGTCGGGGGACTCCTTGCCGTTCCTCGAGTCGACGGAACTGAATGTGTATATGTTAGATGAAGGCAGCATTGGGCTTATGCTGCGGCTGCTGCTATTGTGTTTGTTGGTTTTCCTGGTTTCAAACACAGGGCTAGGTATGCGCTCTTCGCAGAAGCTGTCCTTCCGCAGCTGGTTCCTTTGCTGTCGCCATTTGAAGGCTGCGTACGTGAGCAGGAACACCACCATAGTGAGGCCCACGATACTGGCCGTGGCGACGGTCACGGATCGAGTGTTGTTCGGCATCTTGTCCAGCAGCCCCGGCTTGGCTGGTAGCTGCCGGTTTTCATAAATATTCATTTCAATTTTCTCGTTGGAAGTTCCTGCTATGTTGCTGTCCAAGTCACCTAGGTGTTGCAGTTCCTCTAACATCATCATTTCCTCGCCGTCGACGTCCTCCTCTAGAGATATTTTAGTTTTTTCCGTAGCGTATACCGCTGCAACAACAAAATTCGCAATTAATATACTAGTATGAAAAAAAAATTATTCCATATTGTGTAAACTTTGAATGTAATATTTTTTGTTGTAAAAATTAGAGACGTATTGAATAATTATTTTTTCAAGAACTAATTGAAAATTCGCTACCATTACCTTTCGTGGAGAAGGTGTCCTGAGTTTCGTTGTCAATATTTCCGTGCAATATAGAGAATATGTCTTGCAAGGTGACCATATCACGAGGCTGTTCCAAGCGCCTGGCCTCCCTGTTGCTCTCAGTGGACGGGGTTGCGCTCACACTCACGACGGAGGTCACGTAAGGAGCTCCCTGCGAGTCGCGCCTCACGTTACTATCATCTAAGTTTATGTCATTCGTTGTCAATTTGTTAAACAGGGACATTATTCCCAAATTATCACTGTTCTCGTTTACGTTGTTTCGGAAATCCATTACTACAGGGATGTTGGTGTGCATCGTGGGAGACGCGTCGGCGGTGGTCGATTTTATGGCCGGATCGTGCAAGTTAGCTTCGAGAAGAACGCGCAATGGGTAAGTCTCTTTAGCCAAAGGTTCTATTGATGACTTTGAGAGGAAAGGCTCTGGTGGGTTTGGTTCCCGAGACGCATTATGAAAAATGTCGGCCAAATGGACATGACTCGAACCTCTTTCCCGGTGTTCCACTAGTTCGTCTAGTGTCATATTCCTCTCCTTGAGAATCCTTGATAGCCTGGCACCTGCTGAAATAAAGCAATATTAATCAGGGTCATGAACCTCCAGGATGTGGAACGACTTGCCGGAGTCTGTGTTTCCTGCGCAGTACAGTCTGATTCTATTGGCCTTCCTCCTACGATTTTGGCATAGGTACCATAGGTATTACAAAAGTGTTCTTTACTACAATCGTACGACTTTTAAGCACTTTCACCAGAGTAAAGTATTATACTTTAAAAGTATATTATGTACTGCGTGTAAAAGGACCCCGAGCAACGGTCTTAGAAACGTTGTTGGGCTCAGCAATATGAACATCTTTTACTGTGGCGATAATGCGAGGAAACGCAAATAATTTTTTTTCTTCTCTATACAAAATAGACATTGTTTTACCTCGGGAGATGGCATTTTGCATTTACACTCTGTATACAGTTGTAGACACTAGTCTAATAGTAGTAGTCAAACACACTAGGGTAAAGCAATCTGCATTGCACTTTTTTCTTGCTAACATTAAAATACTCACTGTTTCTGTCATTTAGAATTTCTTCAATTTCGATCTTGGCGGTCTCCTCTGTCGTTGTGACGGGCAACTCGGTTGTCCTTCTAGTGTATTGATTTGTATTTCTTTCAGTTTTTTCAATTCTTGTTGTTGCTTCTGTTACCAACGATTCGTCAATGGAATTTGAAATTTCTTTAGTGTTCTGGTCTGGAACTTTAGACGTTTGCATTTTAGCGATGAACTCAGCTGCAGATACTAAGTTTGTCATTCCAAAAAGGTCTTTAGGCACATCATCTAGTGGAGACTCAGTGGTGGCATTTTTCTCCTTCAGCCGTTTTCTTTTAAGTCTATTTGTAAGAGCCTGTCGTCGCAGCTCTGATGTGTTTAATGCCTTTGACCTGATATTTGAAATTACTAAGGGTTTTTCAGTGGTAGTTGTAATAGGTTCAGGAATTACAGTAGTTACCGTCTCCATATCTTCTTCAATGTTATCAGGTTCTATGGTATCGGTATTGATTGATTTAAACTCGAAATCTTCCACCATATCAGTAGTGGTAATAGGAATGTACTCTGTAGTATTATCATCTTCGAGAGTCTCTGTCGTAGTTGTTGTAGTAGTGCCTTCAGTTGTAGTTGTAACGGGCGGTTCGGTTTCTACTTTTACTGTAGTGACATACTTCTCTTCAGATATTCTTGCCGTTTCGTTGAGCCTTTTCAACAAAGCCTGTTTTCTAGTATTCAATACAGACGATTCTCGAGAAACAGGGAATTTCATGGTATAATTTTTCATAGGGGATTTGAGTCTCAGACGGCGTCGCATAGTACCTGGTGGCAATCGTCGTCTTTGTAAAATTTTTGGTGCATCTTCGTTTGTATCTAGAATTTCAGGAGTAATAGTTGTTGTTGTAGTTTCTTGCACGTCTTTACCTGCTGTGTTTAAAGGTAATTCTAAATCTGAATCGTCAGATTCTATGGTTTTTTGTTTATGCACTCTTCTTTCTTCTAAAGATTTTATGTCATGCGATATTCCGCGTTGCATATACGCCCCAGAACTAATAGTGTTGTCTCTTGCTCGTAGCAAGTCTGATAAAGACAAATTGTTTTGTTGCAAAATTTCGCTCAAACTAGATCCATTTGACTTCCGTAATATTTCCTTCAGTGTATGCGGATCTATCGGCTCCTTGCTCTGGAAAAAATATGTAGGTAAATTAATTATTACAGTCAAGAAACATAAATGTCATCAGCATAACTATAGCAGCAATAGGTTCACCACTTATCCTATTAAGTTGTTTATGATGAAGAGTTAAAAAAAATACTCATGAATGGAAGTGCAGGACTACTATATTTTTTGTTCGCGCTCGACCGCCGTTGCGTACGGAGTGAGCTCGCGGATTATTATTTTTCTTTGTGATTTACCCAAGTTGTCACGTATTTTTCTAACATAGGACTTAAATATAGTGTTTATGTTACTCGTGGACTAATTTGTTATTAAAACTGTACAGTTTAGTGTTCTATTAGTGTGTACTTAGTGTTGTGTAAGGGATCGCGCCTTTCGCGCCACTTTCCCGGGGTGTGAGCCCACCCCCGGGCAGGACTGGATTAGTCGCCGCGCCGAAAAACAGAGCTAAGTCCTTTTCTAACTCTTTTAGTTGTTAATTCCAGGTTAAATTAGTGCATAATCGTTTATGGTGTAACAAAGAACATTGGTGTATGTAGTGTTTTCTGGGGAAGTGCCGGGTGAAATTTCTGTTGGGGACTCTCCCTGCCTAGGAATTGTAACAAGGAACTTAATTAAAATAGTTTTCATCGTCTACTTGAGACTAATTAGTGAAATTTTAGTGTTTTAGTGAAAGTGCAAAATATTTAGGTAGTTTAAAGTAGTTACTGCGCGTCGGTCAACGGCGCTCGGCGTTGGAGGGTTATTTCGCGGCGGCTGTCACTTTGACACTTGCCATCTGTCGCTGTAAATATTGACACCAGTCTCGAGCGGACTGACCCGCATCAATCAATATAGACAATTAGAAACTGCTTGGATCTAACGAACTTAGCCGAACTTTGTTTTTCTTTTTCTTTTTTGTTGTTGTGTTTTGTACAGTTCTAAATATTTTGTTGTGTTATTTGTTAGTTCTTTTATAGCATAGTGATATAGTGCCTAGCAGTGAAATTGTGTAAATAAATAAGAAGAATAGTGTGATAGTGTTTCGTGATAACAAAGCAGTATGGCCGAACACCGGGAGAGGGTCTTTGACTGCCCTCTCTCCGAAGAAGAAGTGCAGATGCTGGAACAGTTCCGAGGAAGAAGAAGCATTGTCCACTCGCCCCCACCTGCTAGCCCAGCAGCTGTGGGGAGCCTGATTGAGGTGGAGATGTCAGGCCCGAACAAGAGACCGCTTCCGTCACCGGAGGTACCAGCCGCTCTACGACCCAGGGTGGCGTCACCGCGAGCCCCGCCGGTCGCGGGATTGCTGACGTCGACGACTCCCAGACGCGCCACCACTGGTTTACGCAAAAGCCCCAGAACAGCCGACCCGCAAGTTGCCACTGTTGCTACAGTAACAACCGCCGCTACCGCCCCCGCCCCACAAACTGTGCCCGATCCAGTCGGACTGGCGCACCTCACTAAGGCGAAGCTACTGGAAGACGTCCACGAAGAGCTCAAGACCATCGGAGTGGTAGCTAACGGGAGCTACAAACTGAATGTAGCAGATAAGGCGACCATTGCGGTATGTTCTCAGAACATCTTAGCGAAGGTCGCAATGCTAGAACTGCTACTGGCAGATGCGGAGCTCGGTAGGGCAGCTGCAGAGAAGAAGGTGCTCGAACTGGAACTGTCGCAGAAGCTGGAAAGCGCCTCCGCATTCACCGCCCCCCCGGGACCAGTCGCTTGCAACACATACGCCGCGAGACTCAAGTTGGGCAATAAGCAAGAGCAAGTGCTCTTTCAGAAGCAAGGACCCGCTGTACTATTCTATCCACAGGATATAAATAGTTGCAAATCATCAGAAGATACGAGAAAGGAGCTCGAGAAGGCAATCAACCCTGGGGCACAGGGCATCAAAGTGCAGAGCGTGAAAAACGTAGGAAACTCCGGGATCGTGGTCCGCACTGCCAATCCAGAAGCTGCCCGTAAGTTGAAGGAGAGTGCACCGCCGACGCTGAGGGTTGTGGACCCGAAGACCCGCCAACCAAGAATTTGCTTGAAATACTTAAAGCACGAATACACCGATGAGGAGCTTTGGGACCACGTCCTGAAAATTAATATGGCGGAAGATACCACGTGGACGAAAGAAAAACTGATGCAACATGGGAAGATCTCATCGCGACGCTGCTTGGATGGAGCCCGTAAACGCAAGTGGGAAATCGTGATCTCTTGCACAGCTGAACTGCGCACCAAGCTACTGCAGCTGGGAACCCTCTATTTGAAGTGGGAGGAAGTGGAAGTGAGGGACAACTTGAACGTCACGTGCTGCTACAAGTGCCAGCAGTACGGACATCCAGCTAAATACTGTACGGCTAAAACAATGACGTGTAGCAAATGCGGAGATCAAGGACACAACCACAAAGAATGTCAATCTCTGACCGCATGCTGCGCCACCTGCCGTCGCTTCAAACGCAAGGATGCACACGAGCACCGCACATATTCACCGCACGCAAGCACGCCGAACAGCAGGCGATAAACTCCACAAAGTATGGATAAGAGACCACAGAGACTTATCGTTGGCCAGCTCAATCTCCATGGCTGCAAAGCTGCAACGACTGAACTACCGGTTTTGGCAAGTAGCACAAAAATCCAACTGGCTCTAGTGCAAGAACAGTACCCTGGTCTGCCCGGCATCATACAGTGTGGCACATCACCGAAGGCGGGTATCATGGTATTTGGAAGAGATGTAGTCGTCACAACACTATCCCATATAAGTAACGAGCATTGCGTGGTAGCCCACGTGATGCACGGAGACATGGAACTTCACGTTGTATCGGCCTACTTTCAATATGGGGATGATATAGCAGGGCACGTGCAGCACCTGAACTATGTTCTGGAAGAGCTACGTGGAAGTAAACTCATCGTTGGCGTAGATAGTAACGCCCATTCTCCGATGTGGTTCTGCGAGCGACGGCAGTACGTAGGGAGGGGACCAGACACCGAGCACCGACGAAATCAGATGGAGGGGCTAATCTTAGGCCGAGACCTCGTCTTACATAACCAGCCCGGCAATCCCCAAACGTTCCATGGACCGAATGGATACTCAAACGTAGATCTCACACTGTCGACTCGATCCGTAAATGTGAATGCATGGAAAGTACACGAAGGAGCGAGAATCAGCGACCATCAGCTGATCACCTTTTGCATCACACTAGACCGTCACGAAACACTGCCGGGTAACCAGGTGGAAGTCTGCGAAACATTTTCCACGCGCAATGTGAACTGGGATAGATTCCGATCCGCGTTACATGCCAGAATAGGACGCCTGAACAGTCATGCTACTGCCACAGTCTACGCCACAAAGTATTCAGAAACTCTTCTCCGCACCGCCCGGGAGTTCCTGGGACTCCGAGCCAAAAAAGAAGACGGAAAATACGAGTGGTGGACAGAAGCATTGAGCCAGATGCGCAGCGAGGTCGGAAAAGCGAGACGCGCCTGGCAAAGCTCACGCAAGCGTGGAGGACTTCAGGAGGAACTACGTAAGGAGAACCTGAGACACCTTCGATTGCGCTACAAACAGGCCATGAAGGATACGGAATTGGCTTTCTTTCAGAAGATTGCAGAATCTGGAAACGATGATCCCTGGGGTCTAGCGTATCGTGAAGCCAGTGGCAGGATTCGCCCAC
>SJJU01005122.1:0-13919 GCA_012932125.1 Conopomorpha cramerella
CAATCACTACTCAGATGTGTTTTATGTTCAGTCTCAATTTATTAGTTATTATTAGAACTCTTTAGACTTTAAGAAATTACATGAAAATGTATACAATGAAAAATATATTTATATTTAAGGAGCGTCTGTGGTCCAGTTTGTCGGATCCTTGACTTGTAACGGGGAGGTCGCGGGTTTGAGTCCGACTACTGGGCGTGTACCAATGGGACTCTTTTTCAGAGCCTATATACGCAACGCAACGCTCGTACGACGAAAGACAACATCATGATGAAACCCGCACACCACAAGGTGTGTGAATCCTATAACGGCGATGGGTTCACCCCCTGTCACGTTGGGTTAAATACGCTTGGTGAATCGTGGGCATTTGCTTTAGGAAAAGCCTCTGCCTACCCCGCTTTGGGATTAACAGGCGTTAGGTGTATATATTTATATATTTTTCTATTCCAGTATGTGTTCATTAGTCAGAATGTTTACTGTTTTGTCATCAAGGCACTTATATAAAAAAATGTAAATAAAAAATATACCGAACAGTATTTTTTTCGTGTTTTTCAGTTAAGTACACGAAATTCAATGATTAATGCTGCGCACTTCGGTAATTGATGTAAACATAATATACCTATAAGTATGTTTCATAATGTATTGCATTATTGATGTAAACAAAACGACAAAAAGTATGTTTTGATATTTTTTTTCAGAACTCCGCATACACAAGGTTAAAACAAAAATGTTCACGGAACTCGAGAATGTCACCCATCCCATGATACTGCTCAAGGAACTCTAACCTCAAAATATATTCACACAAACTTACCAATCAGCTGATTGTAACTCAATATTGTTCACCAGTTATAAAAGCGCGAAAATAATCAAGGACAAGCTCGAGCCTACCTCTATTATTTTACTCGACTTTTCGCGCCTATATACCCAGTGAACAATATTGAGTTATAATGTCTGTGCGCGTTTCATTAAAAATAATCCAGCTGATTTATCATCATCACTTACATTTTTGTTATGTAATTAATTAAGTACATACTGCTTTGCCCTGCAGTGCACTAGCCTACTACATCCAGTAATCATTTAGGAATGTAAAAAAATACTTAAGTAAATAAAATACGTTGTAGTAGGTACTGTTACGGTTTAAGTCTGTAGGTACGTACTTCTTTTGTATGTCGTTAATTAGTTAATTGTCGCAAATACTATGAATATTTTTATTAGTTTGATCCATCAAATCCATTCGCAGTTGTTTTTTTTACATAAACGCAAAAACATGTGCAAAAAAACGTGTAGGTTAGTTACGTCCTACCCACTTGAGTCCGTTAATCCCTTCATCTTCAATTATTTGTGGTTAAAAAAACATGATACTTCGACAGTGGTTAATCTTCGAAATAAATTATTATATGAGTACATAGAGAGGTATATGAGCCACGTGTATGACTATGCTGGAAAACTTATTTTGATTAATGTTTTGCCGATTGATATTATTTATGACGATAATCTTAATTTATATTATAAATGCGAAAGTAACTCTGTTTGTCTGTCTGTGCGTTTGTTACCTTTACACGGTCAAACCGCTGAACCGATCAACGTGACATTTGGTATGGAGGTTTGATTCCCGGTACTTTTATTCCCGAAATTCCCCCGGGAACAGTTTAAAAGAAAATACGCCGTCTTAGAGGTTTCATTTGTTAAAAAATATATTTTATTTTTATCTCTTATTCTATTGAACAACGAACTTCGAGTTTCAAGTTCAAGGACTAGGTGCTAACATTTGTGTTAATAACTGAAATGTCGCGAATGAAATCAAGGGGGTTCACTAGTATCTCGAAATTCGCACCCTAGGTGTGTTAGCCGTGGGATTCATCGCACGTTGCACTCCACCAAGTTCAAACTTCAAATAAATCAGCTTGCAGGGCTTCACCTCAATAGAGTCGTGCATTCGCTTAGCTACGGGGCTATGTCGTATACTATGAGTGTTCTCTCCTCCCACGCAAAACAAAAATAAAAAAAACATCATTATATCCCATGCTGATCTGGGATGTAAATAGGATACATCAGCCTTTCTTCCTGGCATGTCGTAGGAGCCGACGACATGGGTTCTGATGACTTAGGTATATTCAGGTTATAAGCCAGCCAACTAGGAACTGAAGGCCCGTATTGATATTCTTTATGTCCCGTTAGTAGTAAACAGCATGTCTGCCTCTATTCCGTAGGGTCGGGGCTTCGATACTCACCGCTGACAGATATTTAGGTGATGAGCTTTTAAGTACCTGTCGGATGTGTATGGGTGTTTTTTAAAATATAAGTATGTATTTATAAGAAAAAAAATGTATTTAAGTAATTATATTATTTCGTTGTCGGAATTCCATAACATAAGTGCTTTAGCTACTTAACATGAAGACAATTTGTGTGTGTTGTTCTAAAATTTATAAAAAAAAATCCTTATTAAAATTCGAAATGTGGTCGAATCCTTAAGATCCTACGGTTCTGTGCACTCCCTTTACGGGATCACGGACATGAGGTAAAAGATAAACATATTTCATGACGCAAATTTTACGTAAAACGGACCAAGAGACGACGACACTCGTAAAACAATGTCGGCCTAGAAAGTATCCTCTATCAGTCCTGATAAAAGTTTCCTGTGTAAGTAACAAAAACATCACAAAGGTTTGAACCTTTGACGTCACCACATTTAAATGATGATAAAGAGAGCGTTATCTGTCACAATGATGCGATAAGGAAAATTCATTTAAATGGATTTAAAAAACTTAAGTACGTAGACGGTTCGGTTCATTGATTGAAATATTATTATATTTCTCACTATTATTGCATTGCACTAGCATTGCGTTTTAAAATAGCTTCGAATGGGGGATTTTCAGGGTCTCTGTTTCTCTTAGTTATGACAGATGACGCTAGCTGTATTAGGGGGGATAAATGTCAACGAAATTACTAACTTCAAACAGTTTGTAGTGAAGATGACAGTAACTTTTTTTTTGTTACAAAAGTGTCTGAAATTGGATAAACTTACCGGAATAATTAAAAAAACCTATTAAAACATAACTGTCAGAAGACATCCTGGACATCCACTAGCGACATCTAGATAAGACATTTTTGAAGATGTGGTTTTCTTCATTTCTAGGCGGGTCGGGTTGTATTGGTAATCTCCGTTTTGTTAAAAAATATAGTCTCACTATTTTCTCATTAGTCGTTTAACTATTAATATAATGCGGGTTTCTTGAAAAAAATATATAAAGAAAGCGCTTATCTTAGCTTATGTTCATGTAAAAATACACATTGGTGGTTCTTGATGCAAAATATGAAAAGGTGTTTTTTTTCATCACTTATAAATATTGTATTGTACATACAGGGTCCATTAACAGGCAGTATTGTAAAGCGTAGAATGAATCTGAAGACTGCGTAGGTAAGGTAGGTAACCTAATAAAAAACCATAAGACGAAAGAATATTTTGACTCCACAGAGCTGGAATTAATCCGTTGAATTATTTATCGGAATCAAAAGAAAACTCCGTGTTATTGATCGAAATCCACCTTGACACCTTTTTTGAGGACTGCGCGCGAAAATAATACATACCTAATGTGACGTTCTGGGGCTACTTCTGCAGTATCGATTTATTACTTTAGAGCCCTTTTTTAAGAAGAGGACATTGCAAAAGCCTTAGCACATCAGTAAAACATCTTCTGGTTAATAATAAATAAATAAATACAAATAATTTAAAACAACACACACAGTGCCTTCATCTCATGTAGCTAAAGCACTTGTGTTATGGAATTCAGACAAGGAAATATATTTATTTATTTTTAATTTTAATAGACGTCTCGCGATTCTATTCGCCTGATTCCATATCAGAATACGATAATTTCAGAACCGTATCTGAATGAATTTTTGTTTTTTTTTTAATATTTCTATTATTTGGGGAAAAGAAAAAATAACATCCAATTGGAAAAATACTTCGAATTAATCTTTTCAAAATTATCTAGTGGTTGCGAACTTACGAAATGATGTAGCTAGCCTACATGACTTACGTTGTCGCTGTGGCAAGCTGCTTCTAATGTCGCATGTTGCAGAATGAAATCGGCACGGCTTTTATTTACATATCTATTTAATTGCCGTAATTTAAACCAACATACTGCGATCGCCAACCCGCCTGCCAAGTGTGGCAATTGTTGTCATTTCACCCCAACTGACGGAAATCATTGGGGAGGACCTCGTCCAGCAGTGGACGTTATGTGACTGATGATGATGATGCACCAACTTCTTCAACATACATTTTCACTTTAAAAGAACAAAAATGGCTTAATATCAGGTATAAGGTAATATCTAACAGTCTACCTCACAACACGAGAAAACATAGGTGCGGGTCACCATTATCAAATGAAGTTAGTATTATGAAATTATTTAAATATTACACAGAATAACAAAAAACTTGTTGTACAATAATACACATAGATAAATTATCATTTTTCGCACACAAGGAAAATTATATGAAGTATTTAGGTAGTAGGTACATACTTCCACTATTTCCCGTTGGGGCCGAGAATCGACCGCGGAGCTCGGATCCTGGATTTAAGGAGGTCACTGCCATTGCCACGGCACGCTAATGGGGACGGGGGCCTACTCTACATAGTCGCCGACGAGTTTATCGGGGACGACATGAATTTGTAACAAGTACCTATGCTTTTTTATTGCAAACTAGCGGTCCCGGCAGACGTTGTCCTGAACTATGAATGTTTATTTTGAATTAGTATAATTTTCCGAGCATTTTTTTTTATTTCATAGGAACCATAAGTAACTCCCAATTAGGCGCGCAGGATTCCAGAGAAGAGAATAGGCCGAACGCCGAGAAGTTGGAAGGGTTCCTTGGTGGATAGAAGAATGGTTGCGGGCTTATTCCTGTTGTATTCCCTGATGCAAAAAAAACTCAAATGTTGTGCCACGACCAAGGGAAATGATGATTCGATCACCATCCTGCTTTATATTAAGCAGCTACGATGGAGCACGTGACAATTGGCAACAATTAGGTACCTGTTTACCACTGACTCAAAAACGCCCAGACTGTATGCTAGGCAGGAAACACTGAATCCAGCAAGTCATTCCATAATCTGGCGGTTAAAGTGTACCAAGAGACGTGCCATGTTTCACTTGATACTAATCTTAGTTCCACAAAATAACCTTAATTGACATAAACCAAAATCAGATATAACCGTAACGACGTAAGCCGGTGTGTAATGAATTATAAGTTGTATTTACTTTATTTTTTATTGCAGGTAGGGAAGCGTTTGACCGCTATCCAACCTGGTGTTAAGCTGCGACGTGGTCTACGATGGAGCACGCTTGTCTATTAGGTACCTGTTAACCTCAGAGACTTGAAGATACTCTAGACTATAAACACATACTCTAGCACAATCATGCGGTTCGCGCTATAAAAGTCGGCGTTTGGTGTGCGTACGCTTTATTTTTAAGTCATTTACTTAGTAAATTAATATGTTATTTCCTGAATATCCAAGGACTTTGAAGAACTTTTGTAGAAGAGATATGACTCCTTCGTCTCTTTTAGCTTCACAATTGGGACTTAGATAGGCACATCGTATGGTCATTTTCGATTGCAGTGGGAAGCTTTCGACAAATTAATATCTTTCGCACTAAACGGTTGTGTAACAGTGAGAGCGCTAAGTCCACCCGGGTCTAATTAAATATGTACTATGTTTTATGTATGACAATATTACAATTACTGTTTAAGATGGAGTGGTCGATCGCTAACACCTCTGGAAAACAGACCTTATAGTTTCTGATCGTTTAAAACACATCAATAGTACACGTCCAGTAGACGGACTCGAAACCGCGACCTCCCGGTTACAAGTCAAGGATCCGATCAACTGGACCGCAGACGCTCTTTTTTAAACGAACGAATCCATTTAAACATTTCAGCTTCTGTCATTACAAAAAAGTAGCAAAAAGGGCCTACGATAGAGTACACATCTTTTAAACAAAAATAAAACCAGATAACTTTTTAACCCTACATCGTCCCCAGAGTTATTATCAAATGATAAAATAATATGAATGAATATGAAGTATGTCCATTAGAGATCATTATTACTAAATGTAAATTGCGGCCAAGAAAACCTGCTACCTGGTAAAATGATTGCATTTCATTGCACGTAGATATACTTATTGCTACAAGTGTCTCTTCCTATTTTTTGGAATTAATTTTGGTTATAAAAATCCTTCCGTCATAATCAGTGGCGTGCACACCATATAGGCAAAAAGACACTGCCTAGCTTAGTATTTTGGCTTCCCGACCTAACAATAGAGTTATTGCTAGATTTTTTTTTGTTGAACTCACGACATAGGCTAACGAAGGTCCTGTGTTTTGTGGGTGAGTATATATGTAGGTACTTATGTTTCCAAAACACATAGGTGTCACTCCTTGGGGATTACTGCCTGTCTTGTCGTAAAAGCCAATGTACGCCACTGGTCATAATAGTCATATTTAATCATCTAGGTAGGTCCAATGGGGAATTTTCTTTGACGTTTTTCTCTTGGATTTCCTGGCGGAGAACTATCATTATTGTCAAACTTTGTTTGGAAAGTATGACAGTTCCCCATTATTTGAGCTGGAATTGACACGTGACGTCACGATGAGACAGTTAACGAATTAAGAATGTCTATTTAGAATCGAATACCGATTTTCAAGAAAGTTCTTACCTGTAAGTACCGTACTATTATATTAGTGCAGTCAACAGTACTTTACTGTGACACGAGGAGAAAGTCAAGAACTTATTAACGGAACATTTATCCCATATGATAAAGGATATCTGTTTAGCCACCCACACCACGGTTAGCTTTCTAGTCGGTGGCGGCGGCGGCGGACGTTTCCCTTTGTGCTCTAGAAAGTCCCAAAGATTAAACCTGTTGACAATGATAATGCGACTTGAGGTTTTATAAAGTGTGTTTATAAGAAGTCAATAATTCTCCTGGGTGGGGTTATCTGTACGTGGAAGGGAAAGTGGAGGTATGCTATCTAACTATTAATAATGTCCATTTAAAGAGGCGCTGTTGGTACAAGGGTGAAAGTGTGCATCAAAAGTTTGTACTGTTCACTTGTTTTTAGAATATTAATGAACGAATACTTGACTGCCTTCAATTTTGTTGTTCTTTTTCAATTACTCAGTAAATCACCAGAAAAGGATAGAATGGCAAAATAACAGGCTGTCAAGCCTATATTTTAAAAGCTAATGAGCTGTGGGATTTACTACAGCAATTTATTCACTATAGCAATTTTTACACTACCTTAATTAAGGAACGAAAATTCTAGGAAAATCCCCCGTATTTTTTTACTCATACTAACATAACAAGAAAATTGTATCCTTGGTTACTGGGATCGATCTGGTGACCTCATGAGCACTATAATTATTCAGACGGGTTTACCCTAAGGCTACAGTAATTTCATTAGAACATAATAAACGGTTGCATTAATAAACACTCTCATATAGTTTGGTATATTTAACAGTTTTGAGGACAGGAGGATAAATGCATACCCGAAACATTTTATTGTTATCACCTCAATATGTGGGATTTGTCCCCGCAGGAAAGAGAGAAAATGCACGTACTTTAGACGAAGTGTTTCCGATCTGGACACAAAACTCACGAATTTTTATTTTTAACCTAGTGGAATTACGTAAATATTTGTTTTAGCCATGGCGGCATGAAACCAGGAGATACAGTTATAATGCATTAATTAGCATACGTGATTAAATTAATATAAGTAATTATAATATACTATTTGCACCTAAATATAACAACATTGTTGTCACAAGTGTCCTCCCACCGATGGACGGAAGGATGGACAATACAAAACGTAGCTAGGTAATCAATTCATGAATATTTAAGCAGTAATCATTGGCCGGATTGACGCAGATTATTTGCTACGTCAATCACAACCTTTGGTGTTAACGAGTTCTAGTATCCATGTGGATCGTTCAATAATGTCTCTTTGGTGTCCTTAGCCACAGATGCTAATGTCTTTTCATAAAAAAACATACGGATAAATTATGTCGTAGATCGGGTTTTGTTTTTTAAAAGTAGCCGTACTATTTTTCGCGGCTGATGATACTTTGTGATTTTTTTCCCACAATTATGCATACTGACGTATATTTCAGTAAAAATTTTGTAGTTTTTGAGGAATATTTTTATTAAATCGTAGTTGAGAGCTTCTAAGAACTATTGAAAAATATGCGTTAATGCACAAATATAAGTAACTGTCAGGGTTCATCAACCTTGAAAAGAACACGTCAAGTGCGTGAGAACGAAACTGACAGTACTAGCAACACTGATATTTAGTTTCGTTTCTCTATATCAAATACAAAGTACATTGGTAAGTAATGTGAGATTCGCCCCGGGTCCTTAGATTAATTGGATTACGATATCCCCTGCCTGGAGTACGAGGCGGCCGAATAGGGGTCATCGGGGCCGTAGGTGTCGGAGTGGAAAGAATGTCTTATGGGTGTCCAGGACCCTCCCAGCATCAGCAACAGCTGAAGGCCATCGGGGAGGTTTTAGTCAGTAGAAGTCTGACACTACCCCGTCGCCGTCCCCATAGAGGCGGGGTGTCCCTGAGGATTCCCCCTCGTCAACAAAAAAAAAAAGGTAATGTGAAATGTCCTATATTATAAACAGGAAATATTTGTATTTTTATATTTATGTTTGTTGTGAGAAAACTTGAAAAGGATTTCAATAAGTTTTTCACTCTTAGAATTATTTTATATCCCTGAGTAAAAAAAGGGGTGGCTGTGCCCCGCAGTGTTACTCTTTGTTACTCATGACGTCTGATGTATTATGGAGTAGGAGCTGTATATTTTAGAGTAATATTTTAACAATTTATAAACATTCAGCATACATTGGAATACGTCAAATAACTACAAAACGTGATACAGTTTTTGTGCCTAACACGGTTATTTTTTTATTTACAAAAGTAACTTAACACTTTCGCGGACGCGTTCAGCATGACGATGTGAAGAATAATGAAAAGTCGATCACGTTACATGGAATATTACTTTAAGTGTTAAGTATTTTATTGTCAAACTTAAAACAAATAATTACGGGGTTTAAAGATGTTTTGCTCTATAGACGTCATCTTTGTTTAGTTGGTCAATGAGTTGTATATTTTCAATGGTTTTGTTTTCTTATACATTAATGAATATACGCCATAGGCGGTGCCTTAGATTTACGTCACAATATAAAAACGACATGTTTTTTTCGCGATATTAAGGTCCCAAACGAATAAATTTTACTTGGTTTTTTTTTGAGGATTTTTTGTCTCAATCCATCATTATTTTTTAAAGGACATAAATTTAATATGTTTGTACTTTGATACAATAGAAGCTTTACTTTTGTCTTATGCTGAGAGAAACTATTTAGATGAGATAGAGGGACTATTATCTGTTTAGATTTCTAATCAAGTTTAATTTAAACCTATGTTTTATCTTAACGATTAATCTTCTATACTGCATTTACTTACTATAGAAAGGATAATAAAATTTAATTAAGGATACTGTTACAAAAAAAAAACACATAACCTTTTAGCGTTATATCTCTAGCCACATCTGGTTTCCCTAGCCACGTAGGCAACTATCAATTTAATCGTGTCCAATTCTAAATACGTTTAAAGAGGTCCAGAAAGTCGTCCAAGCAAACAGCGCTATTAAAATGGTAGCCGCATCCAGTTACGGCCGCGTCGGACTCTACAATTCTATACTTTTCATAACTCTACATAGCCATGGTCCCTTGGCGATGTGGTTCAGGCACTTGGTGGATGGATATAGTGTTGTGGCTTGATGTGAACTCGTTTCCAGTGCAGGGCGTGCGCCGACCCGCTTGCTGATGACGTCAATGGCACAATAGGTGCGCGATGAGTATGATAAGCCAGCCGCATGCGCACACAACACCAACACCACTGACTAATATTAAATGAACTCAAACTAACAAGCAACATCATACAGCCCAAGGCTCAAACAACAAACTGCGTTTTCAACGTAACCTTTTTAAAAGTTTCACTGACAATCTTAATACACGAGCCATCGAGTACAATACACGTTAACATAAGATCGACAATTCCAATATTAATTGAGCTATGAATAGCAAATGTTAGTACAACGTCAGCTCGTAATGCACTTGTTGAATTTGTCCGCGACTGTACCTATAGGTAGTTAAGAGACTGATGCATTTCTACAGTACGCTTCCTCATGAAAAAATTATGAGCAGTTGCGATATGACAACCACCAGTACAAACGTCAAAGGCTTTCGAGGTCATTTTGTGAATAATATTCTATATTTGCAACAGCATTACAATGGTAGATTGTAAATTTGTATGTATGCTTTCTTCCTTCAAAATTGTTTAACAAAAGTGCAGGCTAGATCGTGGGTTATCTCTTGCATCTATCTTAAACAAAAGAATGAGTAGGGAGTTACAGTTCAATTCTTTCCCCCCTAACAAAGCCCCTTAGCGGACTGACGTATGTAGCTTCTCTTGACATTTACAAAGTGATGTTATAATGTTTGTTTTTAATTTATTCTTGGTTTTTATGTAACAGTTTCTAACGAGTTGTGAGTTAATGTTTAGCTGGGGTTTTCACAATTATACCGCATATCTAGAAGGTATGCCATTTATGCAGAAAAATCTATCCTTGGGCTGCACATCTTGTGCATTTACTTTCCTACTTTATATAACAATAGCAGCCCGAACCGGCTTCTCACAAGTGCAATGCTACTAGTAGTGTTTCTCTAAAAACCTTCCTCTGGAATCATAGTAATAAGGTAAGTATCAGTTTTGGGGCTTGGCATGTACATTGCTTCACACCTGCTTGCTTGCTTGGAAGCTTTGCGACAGGCCTGCCTTACTGACTCCTTCAGAGTTGGCAAGGTGGCGTTGGTCTTGAGGGAGAGCGCAACAGTCGTGCAGATCCTCAAGGCAAGTCCGGTGGTTATCCTTCCCGTGGTTGCTGCCCTGTTATTGATCTAGTTCCCTCAGAAATAGATGTAACTAAAACCTCCGGGCGTCAACGCAGGGATACCCGAGGTCATGTCCCTGCGTGTTCATCATCAAACAAGGCTGATGGTGGATAGCGATGACCTCCTGCGTGTTTGTGCCGTGCGCGGTGACCCGTAACGGAGGACGAAGGAGACCTGGTGGTTGAGTCCGAAAGGGATTGAGGTCTCTGGAAGACAACACGCCACTTTGGCCCGGAGTTCTCCTAAAACGGGAGGCCGTAGTTAGCCGGCTACGATCAATCGGCTTTGGCGTCCGGTCAGACGGCCGTCTCGGCGAGTGCCCGGGGGCGATGGTGTTCGCAGATGCAGGTGCGCGCTCGTGGTAACCCCTATGGGGGGGGTGCAGCCAGCTCGTGCCGAATTTCTCGCGTGCAACGCGTCCCGGGGTGCTATACCGACCTGGTAGCCTCGTTGCTAAATAAAGCTTCCCCAACGTTGTGGACTCCGAGGAGGGTGAGGAACCAGGAAGGCGAATAATATACATATACATCACATGGATCTTTCAACAGACCTACAAACTAACCCAAATGATATGACTTCGCTGTCAGAAGCCCTGGATGAAATCCAGGGAGGTGAGAGCGAAAACACCACTTCGGATTCGAGGAAGGCAGCCAATGCCTCCCCTACGACCGAAAACACCCCGTCCCTAGTAGAGGCAGGCCGAGGCGCGAATGTTGACCGTGAGGTTAACATGACTCCCTCAACGTCTGCCCCCTCTAGGGATGTTCCTAGGAGACTGTCGGGCGCTGCTAGGAGAAGATTCCGGAAGCTTATGGCCGCAAATGTGGAGTATGAGGATGCCCGCAAATTGTGCCGAAAGCCATGGGATCAACTTCCGAAGGAAACTCTCCCCACAGTACCGAAGGCGATCAAACGCATTCGGTCTGAGGAGGAGTCCCCGAAGGCACGCCCGGCAAAGTCAGCAAAACCTAACCCGATAGCTGGAACCTCAAAACCAAGCTTCGGGCAGGGGGCTGGCTCCTCACGAGTGGGAATCAAAAATAAGGTTCCCATGACTGAGGAGCAAATGCTCAGGGTCCGCAAGGCCCTGCTCGGCTCCATAAGGGCTTTGGACGCACGACAGGGGGCGGGCCCTGGTTTCCTGGGTTTCTCGCACAAGATCGGGTGGATTCTGGTGACATGCGCAAATGCCGCCAGCGAAGCCTGGCTTGTGGAGAAGCTCAGGAGTTTACAGCCGTGGGAAGGGGCCGAACTCTCACATATACCTGAGAGTGAACTCCCCAAACCGACGGTTGTCACCGTATTTCTGCCGAGCATTGAAGCTGATACAGTGGAGGAAGCCCTTTCTCTGCTGTTGAGGCAAAATGTTGGGCTAGATACCCAGCAGTGGAGGATTCTGCACGTTAAGGACGACGTGGAGAAGGGGTTCATTGCCACCTTCGCCATAGACGACACTTCGGCAGAAACCATCCGCAAGGCCGAGGGGCGTGTCCTCTTTGGTTTTAGAACTGTACAGTTCAGAATCAGGGGGGACACGCAACCGGCGGCCTTGGCGCATCCTGCAGCGGAGCACGGTCAGCCTGCTCCGACTCCGGGCGGCAGCAGCGTGCGTGCTCCTGCGAGGGGTGCGCCTGCCGGGACCAGCAGGGGAGGTGCGGCGCGAGGCGCTCCCGCCAACCGTAGGGGACATGCTTGCCCCCTGCGGGGAAGCGGGGCGCCAACGCCCGCACAACCGCGGCGCTGGTAATGGCGTCCCACGGAGGGGTGGCGAGGGTCCTCCAGATAAATCTCCACCACGCAGTGGCCGCTTCTGCGGTGGTGGAGCGCTGCATGAAGGAGGACAATCTCGACCTCGCCCTAATCCAGGAACCGTGGGTCAACAATAAAGCCATTCGAGGACTAAGCTCTGCGGGTAAGTTGATATCGGGTAAGGGCAATAGACCTCGAGCCTGTATCGTGGTAAACAAAAAACTCAATGTCTTGCATGTTACAGAGCTTTGTACAAACGACCTGGTAGCAGCATTTATTGAACTAAAGGGGGAGGTGAGCAAGAAAATCCTCGTGTGTTCTGCTTATCTCCCCGGTCAAGACGCGGACCCAACAAAGGAGCTAAAGAAAGTGGTGGAGTACGCCTCCAAACACAGGACAGATCTTCTAGTGGGCTGCGACGCAAACGCACATCACACCTGTTGGGGCAGTTCGAACATCAACAAAAGGGGTGAGTTACTTTATGACTTCTTAATCTCAAATAACCTATTAACCTTGAACAGAGGTTGCATACCAACCTTTGTAACAAGAGCTAGGCAGGAAGTCTTAGACATCTCCTTCGCGACACATAACTTAGCGAGAAGAATAATTAACTGGCATGTTAGTGAGGAGACATCTATGTCAGACCACAGACACATTAGGCTAGATATAAACACCCGGGTGGGAAACGCTGAAACCGGGAACAGGTTTAGGAACCTAAGGAAAACGGACTGGACACGCTATAAAGAGAAGCTGAGTCTGAACCTAGGTTCAATACCAAAGACTATTAAGTCACCAGAAGAGCTCAACCATGCAGTGGCGGCTGTAGGAGAAGGAATAGACAAAGCCTTTCAAGACAGCTGTCCACAAAGCGTTGAAATATCGGCGGCATCTCCTCCTTGGTGGAATGCCAAACTTGAAAAGCTAAGGAAAAAAAGCCGCCACCTCTTCAACAGGGCAAAAGCCACCCACAATTGGGAGGAATATACTAAAGCCCTAACTACATATAACAACGAGATCAGGAAGGCCAAAAGGAGTTCGTGGAAAATGTTCTGCGAGGACATAAAAGACACTCCTCAATGCGCGCGAATTCATAAACTTTTGGCAAAAGGCAAAACTGAACAGATAGGCTGACTCAAAAAGCCAGATGGATC
>SJJU01005129.1:0-14337 GCA_012932125.1 Conopomorpha cramerella
GAAAGCAATCAACTGAAGGCAAATATCAGTAAAACAAAAATTATGCATTTTAGACAAAGAACCAGTTCTCCTGACTTTGTTATAGCCTACGACGGAGACTGTATTGAAAATGTAGAGCAAACCAAGTTTCTGGGTCTTACAATAGATAGTAAGCTAAACTGGAAGCAGCAAGCAAAGTATATATGCTCTAAATTAAATAGATTTTCATATGCTCTGTATAGACTTGCAAAAATAGTAAATGTGGAAGCTGTAAAAACAGCTTATCATGGATATGTATCGTCAACTCTCCGGTATGGCATTATCTTCTGGGGAAACTGTTCAGAGAGGGACTATCTTCAGAGCTCAGAAACGGTGTATACGAGCCATTCTTAGAATAGGAAAAAGGGAAAGCTGTAAAACACATTTTAAAAAGCTTGGGGTCCTTACTTTCACATGTTTATATATATTTGAAGTATGTTTATTTGTAACTAAAAACCCTGCCCTTTTTAAGAAAGCACATGTGAATAAGACAAAATCCGACCGGGACCCTCATAGGTTGGCAACTGTTGAGGCGAGAACCGCCCTAAAGTCTAAAAGTATAGTTTGCATGACTCCTAAGATTTTCAACAAATTACCTAAGACCTTGAGAGAACAAGATGCAAAAATGTTTAGAAGAAACCTCTTTAGCCTACTTTTGGACAAATCATATTATACATTAGAAGAATTTTTCAATGATAAATTATAGAAAAGGATTATAATAAAAGGATATTAACAATGTAATTGAATGAAAATGTAAAATGTCTATTTTTATTAATTGTTTATTAATTGTAATTCTAACGTCTAATTTATTTTAAGATTAATTTATTGACATACTTCTATTTTTTATTTTATTTTTATTGACATAATATTTGTACGCCACATAAGGCAGGATACATTGTGACATATATTTTAGATTTAACTTGACATGTATTCACAAATAAATGATTTGATTTGATTTGATTTGAAAAAAAATCCATCCCCATACAGAAAGGCCGAGGCAAAAAAAAATTGTGTATTTTGTATTAAGTTTTTATTCCTTCGCATTGTCGCTATCATAGTATAGTCTAATGACGTGTTGGGCTCGTATGACATTTCTAAGACCACTGCACGAGGTCCTTTTACACTTGGTATATAGCGTTAGCCACAGGGTCAGGATAAAAAGTATTCTAAATTCGAAAAAGTATTATGTCCCCACCAATTTTCGATCAAATCAGTTTAGCCGTTCGTGAGTTATAAGTAGTGTAAGTAACATGACTTAATTTTATATAGAAAATATTTATATATTTCTCTGATAAAAATAGCGCGAGTTAATAGCGGGGGTTCTTTTTTATTTGTAGTTGGTTCGATACCCGGATAAACTTTTAATACAGTTTTATTTCTTTACAAAAATAAGGGAATTTCTCCTTTCAGTAAATTAAGGAATTTAAGGTAGGTTCCCCCCAGGGCCCATATTTTTTTCCCACCCTATATATATAGATTTTATGTGCGGAACATTTTGTTATACGTATAATAATGATATATGGTTTGTTATCTGTGGTTCTCAGTGACAATAAAACCAACTGAAAATACAATGAAGATTAACAAACAACCCAGCAACAGATAAATAAAAAGAAATAACAAAATATGATGTAATATCAGTTACGACTTCCGGACTTATTTTATCCTCGAGATTATTACGGAACAACGAAAGCCGTCGGAAAATAAAGTAGATTTATATTATACTAGCGGACGTCCCGCGATTTCATTCGCACTGTTTCACTATTAATTTCTATTAAAAAATACAATCACTAAGTTTTAAAACAACATTAATGTCTCGCTTTTTTTTGTCGATAAAATGGGCCATATATCTGTCCACTAAAGGAACATTTTGCTCGGAGATTTCATTCGCGCAGTTTCAATATTAATTTCTATTCAAAACTACTACCATCTTGTTTAACACATTGGCGGACAGTAGAATAAGACACGGTAAGATCGGTCTCTTTTTAACCAAAATATTATCGAATAGTATTATTTTATGAAACTAGCTGTACCCCGGCGATGTAACCCGTAAAACATAATTCCATTCACTTCATCCCCTAAAGGGGTTATTTCCTCTCCTCTTCTTACTTATAGACTTGAGATATACCTACGTATACTAAATATACCTAAAACTAAACTCTCCTTTAAATGTTTATATATACATTTATTCTACATATAAACTCCTCATCAAGAATCACTGTATCTTAAGAAAACCGTAACAAAATCCGTCGCATAGTTTTATATATCTAAGCATAAATAGGGACAGAAAGCGGGAGGTGACTTTATTTTATATTATACCTCTATATTGATTGTCATATTCATCAGAGTAATCTCCTCTCTTCTCCTTACTAATAATGGTGGAATTACTATTTGGAAGATACACAAAGTTCAACTTAACTTGTCAGTTGTATGTCAAATACAGAATAACCACTTCCAGTAGACCTGTAATAATCGTTGTATAAGTGACAACGCGTTTATTGGTAAGGGGGTAAGAGTACTTCTAAGAAACACACAGACTCACAAACGTTCGCCTATATAATATTGCTGTGATAAATCCTGAACGGAATGCTAGCTGCACTTCATATTGGATGTATTCGATATTGGTTCCCGGAGCGTCGTTTCCATTTCATTGACTGCACAATTTGATATGGCATTATTAAGTTTAGTATAGTAGGGTAGCAATGTCTGAATTTGCACTGAAATTTTGTGAAAAGTGATATGAAAATATTCATGAAATTCTCATATAAAGGATTAGGACTTCCTCGGCGGTTTCAAAATTAATAAATATATATATTTTACAACACCAAACACATTGCCTTCATCCCATGTTAAGTAGCTTAAGCACTTGTTATGGAAATCAGACAACGAGATATATTTACTTATATATTTTTTTTTCATTTATATAAATAAAACACCCAGACATATCCAACAAGTACTTAAACGCTCATCACCTAAGCACCTGTCAGCGGTGGGAATCGAACCTACGACCCTACGGAGCAGAGGCAGACATGCTGACCACTACACCAACGGGCCCGTCTCCTTCTTCTTAATTCTTAATAAAATATAGTATATGTGTTATTCCACTGTCTAAGCTTTATTTCTACAAATATTCATTGAAAACCACACAGTATTTTTTTTTGTTGTTGAACAATCACCTCAGGCAAGGTGGACTGATGATATACGCAAGATGGCTGGCAGAAGCCATCCAGAGTTCATCATCCAAGCCAGACTTTCATGTTACTGTCGCCTTTAGTAATACAGTGATGCACATCGCTTGGCATTACGATGTCAGAGCGATGCTACTGCGAGAGTACAGCAGACTTGGCCGCCTGGTGGTTGGCACTTTGAAAATCGACGCAAAGCGTTTGGTGCTCGTCTATTACGATATAAACTCTTCTCTCTCTCTCTCTCTCTTCTCTCTCTCTCTCTCTCTGTCTGTCTCTTATATCGTGGTTACCCAGTGGTAAAAGATAATATCATCTGATATCTGACATCCAAAAGGTTATGTTAACATAGTTGAATGTTTAACCCGCCTACCTTTGTTAGCTGTATGCGTTTTTAGGTAATTCATATTGCAAGAAGCATAATGAAGTAAATGGTTTTTCGAAAATCAAAATACAATGAGAGTAAAATAAATATTAAACTTAAGTTACTTAAGGTAAAAAAAACAAAATCTTTTTTTCTCGGAACGCACTGTAGTCTTTCAATGTTTATATTGGACGATACTTTCATCAATGTTTTTTTCATATTTTATCCGGGATCGACGATCATAATGCATTGCAATAATTCCTGCAATTTCCGTACAAGCAATTAAAAAGTTATGAATTTTCCTTTTATTAACTTTTCTTCTTCATTTCTTTTCAGTTTTTCGTACCAAATATAGGCATATTTCTTTGATCACCTATAAAATTGAATTGAAAATTGGTTTTCTGGAAAACTGGAGTTTTGTACTGTACACTATAAATATGTTACATTTCGTATCAGCCCTAAAGATGGAAAACAGGGACACTTCCAAGAAAGTAGTTAGAGCTGTCTCTTTTGCTAAAGTTATTATTTTAGCTCAGAAAGTAATAGAACAGTCTACTAGAATAAAAATTACACGGAGTTTAGTTTTTCGGATCTTATTCCTCTCTAATCTGAAAAGATCTTACTTGTCCGTCCGATCCTAACGGCTAAATCGGATATCAACTTGAGTTAGACTAGGGATTTTTGTCGGACCTTAAAACCGAATGCTCATGTGAACTATAATATTGAAATACTATGCCACTTATCCGGATCCGACAAAAATCAGTACCGAAAGAATAAGACATGACTCCGTGTAAACCTTGTTGTGTTTACAGAAAAGAATCCTGCACTAAATATTAAAATTGTTGGGAAAATATTTCTATTTTCAAGAAGAGCTTGATGAAGAATTACCTCAGATTTGAGATTTTTCTTATAGATTTCAGATTGGCGTGCGGTGAACAAATTATTTCTCTTCATAGCATAGCCTCTTAAACCCAAAATAATTGATTTCGAGTTCTTGAGCCTCTTTGTCTCGGGCACGTTTTAAATTAAATGATCCATTGATTTATATTTTCTGTGTCATTTTTGGAGATTTTTCGAAATTGTAAGTATATTTCAATACTTTTTTTACTGACTCACTCACACCTATATTTCGTAAATAAAAAGGAACGTTGAACCAAAAATTGGTTCTTCACTTGTTTCAATTTAAGGTTGCAGCCTCATAATGCATAACCTTCCAACACAAAATAACCAGGGGATTAATCGTCATCATCAATCACCATCACGGACAGTTAGAGAAGATTATCCTCATCCTATAATATTTTACGATGATTAATTGCCACTTGTGCCTGTGAATACTTCTCTCATCCATTTCATATAACATTCCCTTGTGATCAACTGTAGGTTTCTAAACTTTTCATTTCCTTGACGACAAAAAATTTGATCAAATTTTCATCAGCGTAATCCGTACTAACCCCCTTACCAATAAACATGTTGTCACTTATACAACGGTTGTTACAGGTCTACTTGTACTGGTTATTGCGTGTTTGACATACAACTGACAAGTTAAGTTGAGCTTTGTGTATCTTAGAATTAACAATTCCGCCATTATTAGTAAGACCCTAATATTATAACTAACTGGCCATATAAAATATCATATATAAATATGTATGTATATATAGATCAAGGTCATCAAAATATATCTGCAACCCTCGAAGCAGAATTATTTCGAGGACACAGATGAGTAGAATGCCATAACCAGCCATAAACATGACTCTCCATAAGCACAAGGGTGATTAGAAATGGGGCATTTTCGGCTAAGTTATTAAGTGAGAGTCCACAAGTTGATTGGCGTGGGCGTGGGTTGAGTGAATATTGGCACCCTTTTAACTCGTAATTTACTGACGATTAGCATGACAAAACACAATCGTCCTTTTTGTTTTGAGCCATAGAAATGCTTCGTATTTACACAAAGGATTTATTTGTAATCAAAAGAAAAGTTTTCACGCATTGTAGAATTTTCGAATTATCGGTATATAGGCAATCCACGCAGACTTTGAGAACTTTTAATATTCTTGGGCTGATCTTTCACTAAAGAGTTATTGACTATAATAGCAGACTCTCTGATAAAAAAGGAGATATTAATCAATATTGGGCGCGTCTGTGTTGACATTAGGATTCTTTTGGGCGTTTCTGAGCTTTGGACGGTAAGTTAAGCTACGAAATTTGGAATCGGTAGATGGGGCGGGATAGCAATTCAAGAACGTGCCGTTTTCTACATTTCTATGTTTATTGCTGTATTGTGAGCGTTTGTGGTCCAATTGGTCAGATACTTGACTTGTAACCGAGAGGTCGCGGGTTCGAGTCGGCTACTGGTCGTGTACCAATGGGACTCATTCAGAGCCTATGTACGCAACGCAATGATCGTATGATGAAGGACAGTATTTAAAAATATTAGGATTACAGATTAAGATAAGATTGTGTGGATATGCCATGAGGAAGGATGAAACATTGTAACAAGGAAAGTGTAGTGCACTGATGAGTATAAATGGATGGATAAAAGGGAAGAGAAAGACCGCAGGAGATATGGATGGACTGTGTGAAAAATGATGTGTGTGTGAAAGATGTAACTGCAGAGATGAGGAATGACAGAGATGAATGACAAAAGGAAACGTGATACACCACCTTGTGTGGGAGAAAGGAAGGATATGGTGATGATGACAGCAAGTTTATTGGTAAGGGGATTAGAATCTCACCTATTCTTATAGTATCCGGCAGCGCTGACAGATGTCGGAACAGAAGAATAATTAACAAAGTCTTCTCTGCACCCATTCTGAAAAGAAAGAGAATATTGTTACGACACGATGATACAAAACGTTTTTCCTTGAATCTGTCATTTTTTATGTCTGAGTTGTACAGTAGTTAAGTATTAACAGATACTCCGAGTACCTTTTGAGTGAGCAAATGTAGTATTATCTTTTACTCGTAATATTATAAAGAGAAAATAATTTAAATTTTGCGTGGATGTTTGTAACGAATAAACTCAAAAACTACGGGAAAGATTTCGATAGTTATTTCACCATTAGAATGCATAATTATTCCTGAATAACATACGTTTTATTTCATCTTGGAATTCCCATGAGATCGACAACAACGTGAGTTACACCACGCGGCACAGCTAGTAAAAATAATAAACTGTTAATTTCCAAAGCGGAGTAGGCAGAAGCAAAGACTTGCTAAGCGAAAGTCCAACGTTCACCAAACTTATTTAACCCAACGTGACAGACGGTGAGTCCATCACTTTGTGGTATGCAGATTTAGTCACAACGTTATCCTTGACCCTTTGAGAGCTGCATACGCGAACCAAACGGTTTGTGTCTACCTACACAGTGCGAACCGCCAGGATGTGAAGTGACTAGCTGGAGTGTATCCTGCACAATATTATCTGGAGGTCTTCAAGTCACGGGTAACGAGCTGCCTAATGTTCTCCACCATAGACCACAACGCTTCTTAGCATAAGACAGGATGCTTATTGCCAAAGCATAAAAAAATAAGCTATGCATAGGCTCCGAAATAGAGACCCATTGCATCCATGGACTAGCATCCAGAACCTAACGATTGCAGAAACGTACGGCCACAGAATATGATAAATGGTATTAATAATGTAGCATTATGAATGCCATCATTCATAACAACGGATTTCCGCAACGTTACGTCTAACAATACACTACTTTCCTTGTTTGGGATCAAAAGCCGTCGTTTGTGGATGAATGGTTACTTCAATCAATACATAGTATAAAACAAAGTCGCCTCTCCCTAGATCTTTTTCGATGTACGCAACGGATTTTCTAAAAGAGTGATTTCAGTGCAAGGTTTGTATGTATAATACACGCAAATAATACCAGATAAACACTTTTAACAACGTGTGTATTGGCAAAACAACGTTTGCTGGGTCAGCTATATAGTGGATAAATAAAGTGATAAGTGAAGTTTGAACCATCCAGCACTGACCTGGTCGCTTAATACGCTGTGAAGAAATACTTTAGCATTCAAGCATTTCTACACCCTCCTGATCTCTTTCCGAAAAGATCATCCTGGAAATCATTTGGGGGAGGCCCAACAGTGGACTGCTGGACGAGGAGGTCCACGTCACGTGGCTGATGATGATGAAGATGATTTCTAGACGTTTCTACACGTAAGGTCCTTAGGTACATTGTTTACGATATCTTTTTAAATTATAATTATAATTTTAATTTAAGACTTATTTAAGTACACACATCAAAAGTACATTTTAGAAGATTGCAATCAAGAATATATTTTACAAAAACTGAATTCATTCATAATTTATTCTAAATGTGGTTGGTGATAAGTCTAAATTAGGTAGGAGACCAATCCAGATGATTAAATTTGATTTACATAAATTAGATATTTGTAGAGCTAAAAATGTTCTTGATCCCTAGATACTTTTGATGTGTGTATTTATTCACACACGAACTCTTACAGGATAAATCCTAATACAGTAGTGTGGAGAAAGGTTTGGTAATATTCATTACAATACACTTAATTTCGAATACGAAGTAGTAAGTAGAGTCAATGACTTCCGAAAGATTATATGTTTGAATCCAGTTGCAGACGTTACAAAGGGTCTCTTAAGAGTATTATACACTATGCAATGTTCGTATGGTGCAAGAAAATATGACTGTAAATCCATAGGTACTAAAGGTGTGTGAACCATCTTAGGTAGTGAAATTTGGATTTGCTAAGAAACCTTTAGAAATAAAAGGCATATAATATTTGGCTGAGAATATTTGCCACAGTTAATTGGATTCTAATGTGAACTCTCTCACTCCCTGTCACTTTGGTTTGAATACTCTTTGTGAACCGTGGACATTTGCTTAGCAAGGTAGATAGACACCTACCCTACTTTGGGACTAAGAGGCCGGAATGTCCCTCGTTATGTTGAGCAAATAACTTCTTATACCTCCCAAATCTCTTGTTTCAGTTTGACATCAATGACAATCCTAACGCGCTACACAATTCCTAATGTTTTTGGAACTTACATCAAAATATTTACCTACTATTTAAATCTTTCCTTCATTACGGATACGATCATACCTGTACAGTTTTATTTAAAAGAATAGGTTTAGGGCATGTGGCTGTTATGGCGAAAGGTAATAAACACTATCAGTACGTAATCAATGTATCAACTCTACATATAATAAGCAATATACATTGTGTTTATATTAATTTTACTCGTGTCATGTTTATCTTTTAAATGTCTACATGTAAGAGGTAAACGCTTCCTGTTACAATATCTCAGGCTCTATCAAAACAATTTCACGTACATTACTACCAAAGGCGTTCCCGCTAAAAAAGCAAAAATCTTTACCTTGCCGGGATTATGTCAGTGACACCATAATTTGCACATTATTTTCGTACACACTCATAGTACACTAGCACCTATTTCGCTTACAAAGTTTGCGCGGCATTTGTGAGGCTTCTTATTTTTTTTTAATTTGGCACAAGGAAGGTTTGGATTCCAGTGTTTTTTGGCCGATCGATTGAGCGGGAGCGTGTCGGCAGGTTGTGCCGGGCGCGGCGAACAACTAACTGGCTGGAGGCAAGCTGCGTGTGCTATACAACTGTGACAGACGTAGCTAAACTTTTCATCGGTCCATGATCCCCCAGCACGTACGTTTAGAAGCAAATTGAGGGTCACCGTAAAATGGGTGTGGCAGGTTTGTTTGTTTCGTGCACGCATGCGCCAATATCTACCCCTGAATACTACGGTTTCAGTGACTCGAATGGTGAACACAGTTTTCAAAGGATATTTTGTGGTGTTTGAACCTTCTTTTTTTTTCGTCGTTTTGGTTCTCGGTACGCTTTATGAGGTTGCACGCTAAATTAGCAGACTTTTTGCACCGTGCACCGCATGCGATTTGGATTTTCCTCAAGTGTGTGTGTGTGTTTTTTTTTGTACGTATTTTTTTTAGTAACCTCTTTTTAGGTCGGCTTTGTATGGGATAAAGTTAGGTAGGTAATACAACAAATATCACATTTTGTAAAGCTTTACTTTTTTTTAATACCTATCAAAGAATTATATTTATTTTTGTGCTTCAAGTCGCTTGTAATTAAATTAAAAAAATTGTGTTCAACTCTTGTTAATTTTAAAAAGTAATTAGGAAATAATGAAAAGGTAAAAGGTGACAAAAACCAACTAAAAAACCAACTTCACTATTCCCATACAAGCTGTCTCTGCCTACCCTAAGGGCAGTGCAAACTTTTGTTCTGCCATAAGGCCAGATGCTCCCCAACCATCACTAATAATCCCTTTTGTACCAAATAGATCGCCTTTGTGCGCCAAATATTGGATAATTTAAAGAAAAGATTTCAATCCCTGACTTTCTTATCATGGAAATTTCTGTCCAACAAAAAAAAAACATGAATATCGATTCCTAAACGAAGAAAACCGCGAACCAATATAAAAAGTATAATAATTATACGGTCGAACTGAAAGACTCCTTTTTTGAAGTCGCTTAAATTACTGACTTGGTATGAAACATGAATTTAAAAAAAAACGTTCAATTGGAGAGGCCTATGTCCAGCAGTGGACAAGTATGTGCTGATGATGATGAAACATGGATGTTTCTCATGGCAGCTGTATACACTCTACGAGACACTCCGAGACAGGGCGAGAGCGAGTATGTACTTGGCTTCAGATCAAACAAAACTAGACTTGCAAATTGCGTACCACCGTCTGTCTCTTTCCCATCAAAATGTATGGAAATTGGTCTACTTTTGAATCCTAACTGTCACTTTTACTACTAATTTGACTGTTTGGATCCAGATTTACCCTGATAAGCAGTAAGGGACTGAAGATATTGCCTCTTACTCTTTCACTTCGTGCACAACTCTTTATGTTTTTCAAATCGTTGTCCAGTTTTACTATAAACGTCAGTTTTTGGTCTGAGTACATGACACTCTCGTCTCGTCTCGCTCTCTCTCGTCTCAGCTCGGTCGATCTCCGTTACTTGTCGAGATGAGACGATAGACTCTCGGTGAGTGTGTCAGTCTGAAGGTCTTCAAGTCGCGGGTGAATAGGTACCTAATAGTGATAAAAAATAACCTACTAAATATCCATACAAAATTTCATGAAAACCGGTTCGACGTGTGTGGTAACAAACATACATACATACATACACTTCACGCCTGTCTCCCAGAGGGGTCGGCAGCGACTACAGATCTCCATTTGTCACGGTCCTGACATACCCCTTTCGCTTCATCTACATTCATACATATTTTCATACATGACCTCCGGTTTCGAGTACTAACAAACACTAAACTACGAGACTTTTATAATACATTACTAGGTACTCATGCAAATACATATTGACAATAGTAAGGCTATTGATGTGCTCAGCCTAAGCCCATTCGACCCGCTAGACGTCGCTTTTGCACACCATGTATTGAAAAAAATTTAAGTTCTCTGATTTCATCTGTCAAAGATGGAGATGCAGAGAGAAAAAGAAAGCGATGGAACTAAAAATACATACACACACACACACATCACGCCTTTTTGATCCCAAGCAGGGTAGGCGAAGGCACTTGCTAAGCAAATACCTACGGTTCACCAAGCGTATTTATCCCAACGTGACAGGGGGTGAGCCCATCACCGTTATAGCGTTCACACAACTTGTGGAGTGCGGGTTTCATCACGATGTTGTCCTTCACCGTACAAGCGTTGCGTTTCGTATACGACTCTGAAAAAGAGTCCCATTAGTACACGTCCAGTAGCCGGACTCGAACCCGCGACCTCCCGATTGCAAGTCAAATCTCCGACCGACTGTACCACAGACGCCATGATGGAACTACTGTATAATCATTAGGCTCCTCATCACTTCACTTTGGTGATAAAATAGATTAGATCGGTGCCACTGTCCATGTAGCGCCGTACCCCCGCATTGTGGGACAGCCGGGCAGCGGCGGCGGCGGCTAGCGTACGATGACCCCTGCTAAATCCACCGCTGCGAATCCCGCTCGCCGGCTAACCCCGCGCGCGTCGCGTCCCACGCAAATTGTCTTTACTTATTCACGTCGCGATTTTTACTTCACGCGCTTCTACAGGCGGTGTGATGGGGGACAATTTTGTCTCGTTTAGGCAGGGTGCTTTTTGTAGATTTGCACTACACAGTAATGTATGTACAGGGCGGCCCGGAACATTTTGGATCAAACGTCTGAACCTAAATTCTTCTGCAGTGTGACTACTTTTTGTTGATGTCAACAAACTATCTTCTACAACGTTTCATTTGATCCACGATCTTCTCAGTCAACCTCTACTGATACAAAAATGAATTTCTCTAGTCTGGGCAGTAGTTCCATGCATTTAAAAGTGGAGGGAAATTAAAAAAGGCCACTTAGGTACCACTGAAAAATAATGAATGTATTCGGAAAAACGATCTTGATACTTGATTATGAATGGCTAGTTTCAAGTCAGGTTAGGGTTGTTCCTATCGTGCAATTTTGACAGCTCTTAACGTTGATCATCATCATCATCTTAATGGTGGTCAAATGCTTGTTCATAGTGATTAAAAAAAAAATGATCTCAATAAAGAATAATATATCGTCCCGTCACCCGTAATTAATGATATAGGAATCCAGGGTTAAAGTGATGACAACGGTTTAATAGTAGTAGTTTCTATGAATCCTGTCACATGGAGACCGCTATCAGGACTAGTTTTCGCTTCTCATAGGTTCGGACTAGCCCGTTTTTACTCTTTTAACATCTGTGTAACGTGAGCTTTAGTGGTAGGGTATTTACCTTTATCTTACGATGGGTAACCCTTTACCTTACTAATTAATGTACGGTTTCCGCTTAAACTCATTCCAACTCAATGCAAAAAAACACATATCATAAATTAAAAGATTCTTTCATTCATTAAGCTCTTTTTTACTTCTTGCGTGACAATAAAATAACTAAATATTACAACGACTAACTAGTAACTAATAAATAAACAGTTCAAGGACCAAGAGGGTTTCATTATTGTTTGTTTACATTCCCTGGCGTATTAACAATTTCAATAAAATACTGCATTTTCTTCTCGAAACATCTTCACCGACAGAGTTCACGACGGTATTCCTCTAAAATATCATAAAGCAACTTCCTGGCCCCGCTATGAAGAGGAATGGACTTTTTACGCACTTGACTTTTACGAAAACAAACTTACAGTAAGGCAGTAAGGCTATTGTTTACTTTTCAGACGAGTTTATCTATCGTGTCTCAGACACTGTGAGTTACACTTTGCTAGTGTTGCAAGTAAAATCTCAATAAATCGATGGTCCCAATTTAAAATATCGGTAGTGCAATTTTAGGAATATGTACTTTTCTACATTGTCAGAATGGCGATAATAAGATCTATAAATTTATATGTTTATTAACATCACGTAAAGATACCAAAGATTATAAGCTGTTGTAAACGTGAAGTATGTACCACAAGTAGTTTAGTTTTAATATCCAAAACTAACTTCTATCTTCTGTCCTGAATATGTTCCGTTTTGTCCAGGATCAAGGACCATCGAAATCGTAAATGTCACAACTCGCTGGCCAGACTATATTTCCCTTGATCATCATCGCGTCAACGGTTGAACCGAAGTTGCTGATATTTTTTGTTGTTGTGTTGTGTGTCTCAGTAGAAGGTCTCACGATAGGAAAAATGACAAAATGTGCATAAATGTATGTTCTAAATACACTCTATTTATCAGGGACAAACCCACCACCACCCAAGCCCTACCTGCCTCTCGGCGTACGGGCCATTCTCTGGAGACGTGCGCGTCTACATGCTTTTTCTTCTTCTTAACGCTCACGTTTTATTGATTCCATAGTTAGTTAATTAGTTAGGTTTTTGGGAATTTCCGCAACTTGGCAAAGAACGCGCCTATTTTGCGTGTTAGGGGGTATCGCCACTCTAACCACCCCAGCTCTTCCACGAAGACAAGAAGTGCTTTTACGTCACACGTGGCCCCGCCACGGTTTTTGGAGACTCTAGGTGCTGTTTACTGTATGATACCACATGAGTGTACTCCGGCAGTATGTGGTTTCCTGATTCATTGCTCTCATTTGCATACTGGACTTACGTCCGCGAAGCCTATTGGTGTGTTGTACCCTGTTAAAAGTTCTTCTTGGGGAGCTTTAGTACATCTTGACTCCTTGCAAATTACATTTACCCATCCCTGTTTTCTTATCAACTTAATGTAAATACCAATACATATAATGATGTGTAGCTGACTCTACCTAAGTCAATACAGTCGTGAATTTATTTACTATTTGATCTCACTTTGCCAATATGGCGGCAGGGCTGCAAACAAACTGGGTTTGTTTAAAATATAATATGCAACAACAGTCAATCTGTTAGTGAATTTACCTTCAAATTCAGTTAGATTGTTTTGTGGTTGGAAATTTAAATCAAATTTTGCAACATTGGTAATCAATTGCCATAGGTAAATATCTACCTACGTATTATTCAGCTGTATAGGTAGTTGGAGACCCAGTACGGAAGCTATGATTTGCTGAAATGTTGATTTTAATAAAGCTCTCTAAACGACTGTATTTTAATGTTTCTTACAGATTCTAGTTGTACTTGTAAACTAGCGCAGTTTCAGTTATGACGATGATGATGATGACAATGAGATCCGTGAGAAAACTTCAAACAGTAAATTACACTTTAAAAGTTGCCTTCCACTGTCTGTCCCTCTGTATGCTTAGATATTTAAAACTACGCAACAGATTTTAACAGTTCTTCG
>SJJU01005131.1:0-13559 GCA_012932125.1 Conopomorpha cramerella
ATTTCCGACTGACATTGTGGACCAGCCCAGTTCCACTTCAGCTGAGCGGTCCCTACTCCAGCATCTATTATTTGGGTTTTGGAGCGCAGCGTGGTGTTCCGGATTCGGTCAACCCTCCTAACACCAAGTATACTGCGCTCCATGGCCCGTTGACAAACCTTGAGTTTGGACTTCTGAAGCTCAGTCAGTGACCAGGTTTGAGCGCCGTAGGTTAGGATGGGCAGGATGCAGATGTCGACGAGCTTGCGTTTCAAGGAGAGTGGAAGCTCTCCTTTCATTAGCGTCTGCATGGACCAGAAGCTCTTCCAGGCGTTGTCGATGCGCCGCTCGATTTCTTTATCTTGCCTGTTTTCGAAGGAAACTATCTGGCCCAAGTAGACATACTCATCGACATAGCAGATCTCCTGACCATCTACCTCGACCCTACGTTTCGCGCTGTTGGTCATGCATTGCGTTTTAGACATGTTCATCGTCAATCCAACCTCAAGGCTTGCGTTGCTGAGATCTTGCAGCATGGCTTGGAGCTCGTTGGCTGTCGAGGCGAATAGGACAATGTCGTCTGCAAAGCGTAAGTTTGTCAGCTTCTTGTTACGGCCGACGTCAATGCCTCTGTTCACCCACGCAAACGTTAGCTTCTTGAAGATTTCTTCAAGAGCGCTGGTGAAAAGCTTAGGAGATAGCGGGTCGCCCTGTTTTACCCCTTTCTCTATTTTAAAAGAAGGGCCAGGCGTGTGGACATTTACAGCGGCTGTACTATTGGCGTAAATAGTTCGAAGTATATTTATGTAGAAAGGGTTTATATTTTGGTTGTGCAGCGCAGAGAAAATTGCGAAGTGTGCGATGCTGTCGAAAGCCTTTGCGTAGTCGATAAATGCAATATATAAAGGTTTGTTATATTCCCCAAATTTCTCGATAACTTGGTTAAGCGTATGTAGGTGGTCGGTAGTGGAATATCCAGGGCGAAATCCAGCTTGTTCGGGAGGTTGATGATGATCTAATTCAGCTGCTATACGGTTTTGAATGACTATGACGAGTATTTTATAAATATGGGATATTAAACTAATAGGTCTGTAGTTATTAATATTGCATTTATCGCCTTTTTTGTAGAGGAGTATGATGGAGCTATGGCAAAAGTTAGTTGGCAATTTTCCCGTGTAGAGGATAGCATTGCACAGATTTGTAAGGTGCGGGAGCAGTGCGCATTTGCCTATTTTAAGGGCTTCGGTCGTGATTCCGTCTTCACCAGGACTTTTGTTATAGCGCATGTTCTTCAGCGCCATCGCCACTTCTGCAAGGGATATGGCAGGTATTTCGTCCTGACTTGGTGGTCTATGCAAACAAGCTTGTGAAGGAGGTTGTGAAGGGGCTGAGTAAAGGTTTTTATAAAATTTTGTGCATACTTGTGTGATTTTGTCTCACGATGTCTGTTTCTGTCCATTTTCATCTAAAAGGTAAGTGATCCATGTTTTTGACTTACTGACGCCTTGCCTCGCTGTACGGAGTGAAGTGTTATTTTTCATTGCGGTTTGGACAAGTTTCGTGTTTGCTGAGCGGATATCCAACCGGTGTTACGTTTAACTTTTCTATCCATAACGTTGTAGTAAGGGGATGATTTAGAAAGTTGTCGACGTTGCTCAATAAGGTCTAGTGTGGTTGAACTTAATTTGTTAGTGTGTCTTTTTGGACTTTTTACTTTATGGCTAGCATTTTTTATAGCGGTCTGTAAATGTGTATACTGTAATTCTGTATCTTCTCTATCGATTTGTAAGTCTTTGAAATAATTATGTATATCCAGGTTAAATGTATATTGATGGGGAAGCAGAGTGAATCTATTTATTTTTCTGATTTTACTATTAAATAAATGATGCCTGTATATTTTCATATTGAAGGTTAGTCCAGATCTCAGCGGTCGGTGGTCGGAATCAAATCGAATATTGTTTATAATACCTACGTCTTTGACTATATGCAATTTAGATGTTAATATATAATCTATTTCATTACGTGTTTCTGCCACGCCATCTGGTGACATCTAAGTCCAGCGGCGACGGGATGGTTTTGCGAAGAAACTATTACCGATCTTGAGGCTCTGTCCGAAAGCAAATTGGAGTAAACGCGCACCACGAACGTTTCGGGAACCGACTCCATGCGCTCCGAGTATGATTCCGTTATCCAAAGGTTGCCTTGGGCCAATCTTTGCGTTAAAGTCACCAAGTACCACATTCCATGTTCCTCGGTACTCGTCGCAAGCCTTGTTAAGAAGATCGTAAAATTCTTCGACTTCTTCGTCGCTGTGGGCTGATGTTGGAGCATAAGCTTGAATAACTGTAAGAGTATGTTTAGGTGTTATTTTAAATTTGAGAACTGCGATTCTATCTGATATGCCATTGAATCCTATGATGTTATGTTGCCACTTCTTTGCCACCAAAAAGCCTACTCCGTAAAGTCCTCTAGTGGTTCCGAAGTGGTAGAATATTCCGTTATTTATTTATTATTTATTTGATATTATTTTATTATTGTATTTATTTATATTTTACACATATTCTCTGAAATTTTTGAACTTACTTTGTTCAACATGTATTAATAATAGTTGTGAACATCTATTATTATACCTCGTCTAAACAAAAATTAAGCAAGTCTTACAACTTTTAACATGAAATATGTCCTTGTTTGAAAACATCACGCAAGGTGGCGTCGTTTTCGTAAACCACGGCGAATTGATATCTCTCGTTTCTGTCGACACTTTCTAATGAGGACAGAGTACTTAACCTAATTATGAATAGCGTGTTCCAGAGGCGACTCGTTTTGTATGAACGAGATGGTTTTTCTTGAGAATGAGCACCGGAAAGTTCTTACCTCATTAGAGTTTTTAGTCTTACGACAATCCACTGTTATTCTTGCTGTATATCTTCACAAAGTTTATCCGCAATGATTAAACTACTCTGTACACGAAGCGTATTCAACTAATAAACTACTATAAATTGTTGGTGTTAACATAATATGTTTTCTCTAAACGTTAGATGTAGGCAGATAAGCCTAAAATCCGTATCATTGGCATTATGACACAAAACTTGCTACGTTTTTAGACCGTCAGCAATAAACTAGTTATGGTACTGACTAAAATTTTGTCTCTTAAAGGTCTTTTCATCGGAATGTAGACTATTTCTAAAGAATGAGGCCTCAAAGCGCGGAAGACATCCCTTCACAGGAAAAGGAAGTGTTCCGACTCTGGGAACACTGAAGAAAGGCATTCTTGCTGCAGTTAAACAGACGTATTTTTTGCATTGAGATAAAATCGGACAGTCCATTGGAGTATGTTTGAAATCTTTTTAAATATGTCAGGTCTCGTTTACTGCATCTGTTATTGCTAATTTCCCTGAATAGTGTATTACTTTTAAGACATGCCCGACCAAAACTTCAGAGAAGAAACAGCAAAATTAACTGACTAATAAAAGACTAGGATGGCAGCCATTGTAGTCTCGGATAGTTTAAGCCTTAGTAAAAGGCACAGTGTGGACAAAAATCAACAAAAATGGAGCTCTACTCGCTCATTCGAAATACAAAAGCAGATTTACGAGCTGAAATAACAGGGCTCTGAAACAGTGTCCAGTTTTCAATACACCAATGTGCAATGCCTACTTATATAGTTATCAACATGGAAATGAATCTCGGAAATGTTTTTATGAAAATGTTTTTGATAGCACACGTTTGAAATGCACCAGATTATTTGATTTAAAGAAATCATAAATTGCTTCATATATGTAATATGTTTTTGCGTAAATCATTTCGTTTGGTCTTGGTGACGTTGAAACACCTAAGATCTACGTTGTTTACGAACGGAAGTAGTAGCCTACTTGCGTCATTGACTTAGTCATCTCGGAAAAAAAAACATTCAGTATACACATATATTTCTTGTACCTAACCAATATTATGCGTAGTCATCTGATATGTTTGGTGTCTTTCACATATGTGCCTAGGTTCCGTAAAAGGCTGAAAAACTGTTGTTTTCACTACGTACTATGCATTTGCTACTATTTTGTCTTTTTTAGTGTTTTTACGATTAACTTTAAGAAGCAACTTACATACTTTCTTATAACATTAGGTGTTAAGTAACCAGATATTTTATGCTGACGCTTCATCAGCCACTGGACGAGTGCCTCCCCCGATGGTGTCCATGATTATTTGGGGGGAGATACCAATAATCGCCACGCTTGGCAGGCGGGTTGGCGATTGCAGTGGTGTTGTGGTTTAACTGACTGCGGGGGGTGACACATGTATTCTATTCGCCGTTACTACACGGCTAACGTGATGATTCTTATGTGCGTAGTACGTATACGTATACGTACGTATAGTAGCAAGTATATTGGCATATAAACAGAATTTGGACCTACCTCACAGTACAGGGCGGTTTGATTTCCGGAAGCAGGAAGTCAATCTCGTAGTAGACCACTTGCATAGCGGGGCCGTTTTCGTCTCGTATCACCAACTGTTTTGAGCAGCCCTCTCCGGGTCTCACACTTACCAGTTTCGCTGTACAAAATGTATTGACAAGAACAAAATCAATTTCGTAGTGGATACAAAGGGGACAGTCCGCAAATTCCTACCGTCCAGATTCATTTTTTACTATAAGAGATGAAATTTCGCATGAGCAATATTTGTGGAATGTATGTGATGTGTAGACCGCGTCTCGGCAAACGGAGCGTAGAGGTCGGATGGTCTGATGATTTGCGCAAGATTTTTTAAAGAAGCTGGATGCAAGAAGCACAGCTGCGTGCTATTGGAGAGACGTATGTCCAGCAATGGGTGAATATAGGCTCAAGGTGGTGATAATGAATATATTACGGTAATAACCCAAAATAACTCACTGTGGCTTGTACGCCACCAGGGTCGGTTAATATTTTCTCTTTCATTGAAGTAAATTAATTTAATTTGACGAAAAAAAAAATATTGAACAACTGTAAAAAATGTGTACACGCAAAGGAGAATGTATTTTCTTTTAATAGTCGTTTGGGGTATTTCAAAGATGTTAATTTGCTTTGACAGAAATATTTAATTCAATATCGACCCAATTAAGGTCAGATAAAAAAAATGTCTAACACAGTTTCGAACCACTTTACAAGAAATTTTACATAACTTTCGAACCGTAGAAGTGTACCTTTGTACAGGGTGGGACCTGCAACAGGATCAAACATTTTGAGAATAGACTACATACATACATACACTTCACGCCTGTCTCCCAGAGGGGTAGGCAGAGACTACAGATCCCCATTTGTCACGGTCCTGACATACCCCTTTCGCTTCATCTACATTCATACATCTTTTCATACATGACCTCCGGTTTCGAGTACTTTCCACGCCACCTTCGGCCAGGACATCACCAATCTGGTCTGTATATGTCCTTCTGGGCGACCTCTACTCACTCGGCCCATTACATCACCCATATAAATCTCTTTCGTCAATCGCCTTTCATCCATTCTCTCTATATGCCCAAACCACCGAAGCATGCCCTTTTCAATCTTGGTCACTACGTCTTCCTTCAAACCGTATAATAGACAATTTCGGTTATAACTACTTATTCATATCCTAGTAATGTTGGACGTTCATCGAATTTAAAATATGTAAGTCGTCCCTAACGAAATTTATCACACAAGCAATGGACATTTCAATGGGAAATTTTCAGAGCCATTGTTTCTCTTAGTTATGAAAGATGGCGCTAGGTGTAGTGAGGGGTATTAATGTCAACGGAATTACCTACTAGACGTCAAGCAGTGAGTATTGGTGACAGTTATTTTTAAATTGTTTGTCTATATGTTACAAAAGTTTCTGAAGTTTTAATAAATAACACAAATAATAAAAAACATACTAAAATATAATTGATAGAAGTCACCCTGCATACCTACTAGCGACATCTAGATAACATTTTTGAGTTTAGAAATGTCCTATTAAATGACATCACGATAACATCGTAATATTGGTTACATTGATTATATACATTGGTATTCACTGTAAACTATTTTTTGTTTCCGAAATGACTTTTAAGTATCCACATCAGACTAACTAAAAGGGGTTGAAATAATCTACACTAGAATTATTTTCTCGTTTTACAGGTGCCAACCTGTACAAATAAAAAAAAAGACATTTCAGTTCTCAGCACATAACACAAATTCTGAAAGTGCCTACCTAACAAATTAAACTACCCACTCACTCACTCCACTCTAGTCAACCAAATAAAACTAAATAATAGGTTAATAATGTAGACTAAATACTTGTTGTTATTGTTCATAAATTTTATTTCCTAGTATGTAAGTAAAAAATGTTTGCTATGCCCTAACAGAGTTCATGTTTGATACTTTTACTATGTAACATCTTACTTTCAACATGAGTGCAATAAATGATATGAATATGAATATGAACAACAAAGACAAAATTATGGGACAAGGAGCATCGATTTTCAGCATCGGAATCCTCACTCACCGACAATTTCGTATATGACCAGCAGGCCAATGTCCTGAAGGGCTTTGTGCCATTTGAGCACCTTCTCCACTGGCCCGGAAAAAACCCGGGGCCCACTTTTGTACAGCCGCTGAAAGGGACGGAATGATTGCACTTCTATTATGTCTTGTTATGCTTAAGAGCTGCTCTGTAATGCGTAAGGGTGTTAAAATGTATATAATTTTCAGCTACTGGTGTGCGTTATTCCTTGTACAGTTGCGTGCATATATATGAACGCTTCAAACAAAACCAAACATTCAAACAAACGTTCTCAAATACGGTTACAAAATTGCAATTTATTCTTAGTATAATTATCAACACTTTACTAGTAGGTATCTGAACAAAGCTTCAAACTTATTGTATCAACTAACTAGCGACACCCTTCTCCCCCTTCGCGCGGGGTTACCGGTGTTCCTCTACTTTATTATGCATGTATTATAAATAATTCCCTCCCTTCCTCTATTAAAGAAAACGCATTCAAATCCGTTGCGTAGTTTTAAAGATCTATGCATACATACGGACAGGGAGTGGGAAGCTTACTCGTATAATACTATGACAATGTTCAGATATGTATAATAGTAAAACACTGATATGTATTTTTGATTGCCTAACACACATAATATTTTGTAACCTTTTTTGCGCACTTATTTTGTGAGCGTTGGAAGAGAGAATTTTTTTTTTTGTTAATTCAAGGTTTCAGTTCAGGTTTTATGGCAAAAGCACTTAGTCTTAATTGTAATGTAAATCGTTCGAAAAGGAAATACTATCTCAGAAAACGGAGTGAAACAACTTGAATCAATTCAATATTTATTCTCAGTTACAATTAAAGCTTTATTTGACGGTGTGGAGCTGTTCTCGAAGCGTAGAGAACGGATATTGCCTCCAGTGGAAAACTGTGCGCATTTCCTAGTTCAATCCTTGCAGAGAGGTTTATTTGCAGACTTCTATAGACAACCACTAGGTCGCGGACGGATAACCATTGCCAGAGGAATGTGGCTCGTATTTCTCGACAAACACAGTGGCAGTAATGTTAATTTCATTTTTTTACATTCACGTAGGCTATAACTTTTGTTTGTCTTCGAAGAATTCAGTAAGGCGTGTCTGACATTTCGATTACTTGCCTCACTAACTCTTTATGTTAGTGATCTACACACACGATCTACACGCATACAGATAAATAAATAGGCAAGTAATTTAATTACATAGAACATTAGCACTATGCTATACGGGGTTTAAGCATTAATTATTTTAAATGTACGGAAGGGTTTGAAGTTATATGTATATGGCATATTAATTGCGCTTTTATTAAAAAAAAGGTAATTTTACTCATTAGGTAACGCGCTTACGATATCGACTGGTAGTTTTCTGATGTCTGTTATGTTCACGGGATTATTGCCTGGCCTCACTTAACGATTACACCCTGTATAATGTAAGTTCTCATTGGAATCTCAAAAGCAAAATTTTCAAAAATAATTTCTTAAAACCTGACCCAACAGTCGTTTTAAACAATTTTCCCAATGACGATTAAAAGATTCGAACAAACAGGTCTATCTAAGTAGGTCAATTAGGCAATAAAAACTTCAAATAAGTACAAGTGTTAAGCTCAATTTGTCCGCGAGTATCTATTATAACTTTCAGGTCCAACAGGTTTCACTCCAAAAAAAAAAAGAAGAGGTGCTGGTAAAATGGGATGACAAGTAAAAGTATTCCTATAAACTTGGAACGGATCGGTCGTTCCGAATTCTGATTGGACATCTTCTCGGTCCGTCTGTTTAGGGATTCGGAGAAAATGCTCTTTTTTTAATAGGAATCGTTTTTCACACGGCCCTTTGATCAAAGTTTTTGATGGAAATGTCCCTCGATTCGTTTTTTTTTTCTAAAGGGAATAAGAAACCTGATAAGTAATGATCACACTTTTGTTCTATTTTTGAATCCACGCAATCCTTTTTTATGATTATCTCTTAAAGGGTAGGCAGAGGCATATTTTTATATATTAGTAATGACCTGATCCAGCTGCAATGCTGATTACTAAGTGTTTCTTTACTATATTATGCGTGAGGACAACATCGTGATGAAACCCGCACACCAGAAGGTGTGTGAACCCTATAACGGCGATGGGCTCACCCCCTGTCACGTTGGGTTAAATACACTTGGTGAACCGTGGGTACTTGCTTTAGCAAGTGCCTCTGCCTACCCCTCTTTGGGATTAATGGCGTGAAGTGAAGTATTATGCGTGAAATACATACAAACCTTTCTCGAACACCACTCTAATTATTAAAAGAAACCGCTTCAGAATCCGTTTTAAGTTTAGATCTAACATACATAGGGACAGAAAGAGGGAGGCGACTTTGTTTTATACTATGTACTTATGGCATAGGTATGTATATTAATTATAATATATTATTATAGGGTTACAGCTAAGTAACTGCCTCTCCAAGGCAAACATTCTGGTTCATACAAGGCAGAGCTTTTTGTATGAACCAGAATGTTTTCCTGCACCGTGATCTGCGAATAGGTACATATTTAATGTATCCGTAATATTTCATTACATTGCCCCTCTGGGATTAAAGACATAAGTGTATTTTTTTATTGTAAGCTCATATACACTTTCTGACATAAAAAAAACATCAAACAAACAAGATTGCAGAAATCTTTCTTATTCCCTCCAGCTATTTTGTAAATGCGACTTCATTTTCAAAGTACTCTGCCCTTTAAAAGGATACCTAGTACTGTCGGTCATCCAGTCACTTACCTTTAACTTGTCCACTCGCGATACTATCGGTGTAATTTCATTTTGGTTCGAGTCAAGTGCTGTCTTCGAAATAACCGCTGTAAGAGAGTTGAGTACAGAAATAAAGTAAAATGCATTTAAGGCTTGAGATGAAAAAACGTAAGTAGGTGGAAGAGAAAAAGGAAAATACTGCAAAGTAAATTATTCTTCTTTACTGAAAAAACAAACTCTTGGAGAAAATAACTTTGGCCAGACTTACAACAATGTTTGTATGTTTAATAATGGACTGTGTGAAATGTCCAGGAATCTTCTAAATAGTCCACAAACGGAGCCTTGATAATTATGACACAGGTACTTATAGGTATTTTAATATATCAGATCTACTTCATAACGAGAGAGAAGTAGCAACTAACTAAGCAAGATAATCTTCGTAAACTTTAAGCAAACAAGAAGACTTCAAGACTCACGATCCACTTTTACAAGATTATGAACTTTTCCCCCCTGTAGGTGTAATGTCCCCGTTTTGTACTTAGTATATTTACTGGAGGAGGGTAAGAAATAAGAAACAATAACCTTTATGTAAGTACCTACCTGTGTGTCAAACAAATAGAACCGTACGTAGCAAAGTATTAAGCCAACATAACTTACAAGGTGATGTGGCTCGAGACGTAAAAACAATAATACTATTTGTATTATTCCAATATACGGCGTGAAAGGCGATTATTGTTTTTTTTTCTAAACACAATGAACAAGCGTTTGACCACCATCCTGCCTCATGTTAAACAGCGATGTGGTGTACAATGGAGCACACTTGTTCGTTAGATACCTATTTTACTTGTCAGTGGAAAAAGTAAATAAATACACACATCAAAAGTGTCTAGGGATCAAGTACGTTTTAGAAGATTGCAATAAAGAATATATTTTACAAAAACTGAATTCATTCATCTTTATCTTTAAACGAGCAATTCTTGTATATATATATAATTGGAATCTCGGAAACGGCTGCACCGATTTTCATGAAATTTGGTATGTAGAGGGATTTGGGGGCGATAGATCGATCTAGCTAGGGTTAATTTTTAGAAAACATCTGTCCAACCATGTTTTTTGGGCATGAAAAATTGCTCAAATTGTTAATACGACTCTTACTGACATCTATTGCCGAGTAGTATACTATGCTATACGTAGGATGGTGCGGGGGACGTTTTGGTTTTGAAGTAACTAGAGATGGGGTTATGAAAAAATCGAAGGAAAATAATCGATTTTTTTACTTCTAGCGAAGCTCGGTCTCCAGGTACTAATTTATTCAATGATATAAACACAATTCAAAATGTGGTGATAGCTTAGAATTAGGTAGGAGACCAATCCAGAAGATTGGATTTGATTTTAATAAATTAGATTTTTTTTAGATCTAAAAATGTTCTTGATCCCTAGACACTTTTGATGTGTGTATAAGTTATAAGGAGTCAGGAGGACTCTAAGTGTGTAATACATGCGAACTACTAATGTATTGTATTTATATAGAGCTAAAAATGTAGGTTACGATTTCTCTGATTGTTATTGTTCCAATGCCCCCAAAAGGGTTTTTCAGGATCTTAGCAAGACATGGCAATTAATAAATAAATACTAAATACTGTAAAGTCCCGTGGCGCCCGTAAGATATGTATTAACTTCTTGTGAAATCTATAATAATAAAAAATAATCACTAACTGCCGTATTTACAAAAAGTTAAAACGGTGACTAACTAGTTGACGTATACGTACATACATACGTACATTTCATCAGCTTTCCAGACCTTCACTAGCAGTGGACCGGCGCTGTTCTAACTTTATGAATATCACGGTAAATGTATTGTGCCAAGCGTAATACCTACTCAAAAACGGCTGTACCAATTTATCTAATTCTTTTTCTTGTGTTTTAATAAGTAATCATAATATATGTCAGAAGGTTCTAAAACGCAAAAAATAAGAAAATTGCGCGCAAAATTTGATATTATTTCGAAATTAACATTGATAGTTAAGACAGAAAAAAATCTGTCGGGTTCACACTAGTTTCTCAAAATTTTATTAAACGGCGATGGGCTCACGTCCCGTTGGGTTAAATACACTTGGTAAACCGTGGGCATTTGCTGAGAAAGTGCCTCTGCCCAGCGATGTGGTGTACAATGGAGCACACTTGTTCGTTAGATACCTATTTTACTTGTCAGTGGAAAAAGTAAATAAATAGGGGTAAGTCCCCTAGCGCCGGACAGCACCTAGTGCCGGACAACGTCAACATCTAGACAATTCGCGACACGTTCGCTTAAGAGACGAGTGAAAGGGGTGCGGGGGGACGCTAGAACGCCGGAGCATACAGCGCGGCTCGCCACTCCCGCGCGAAGCGAAAGCGCTAGTTAGACAGGGTGAACGCAACTTTTGGCGGAAAAGCATTGCGTCGCATAACATTCAGGTAAATGTTTCTCTTCTGTTTTTTCAGTATAGGAACAGTTTAAACAGTGTAATAAACAAATCATTCCTTTAATTTTCATGTAGTCTTCCATTTATTTTTTATTTTGTGGTTAAATAAGAATAATACGCCATCAATTGCGATTTTTGCATCCCCTAGTACCGGACACAAGTATTTCCCTTAATCCCGGACAGTTTCTTAAGAAGTCAATACGTCGTTTCTCCTTCACTTCTCACTACCCACAAGCTTCAGCCACTGGACAGGACATTTATGAAGCCGTTCAAAAATGCTTACAACCAACAATGTGACATGTGGATGAGAGCCAACGCTGGATCACGAATTACTGATTATGACATCGCTGGGTTAGTCAATAAGGCTTTCACAAAAGCAGCACGGCTGGACATTGCAGCATCTGGATTCAAGTGCACAGGAATCTATCCATTCAATAGAAATGTGTTTTCTGATCTAGACTATATGGCAGCATGAAAGGAAAGGGGAAGCAGACAAAAGCTGTGAAGGTTAAAGGAAGAAGCGGAAGAAAAAAAAGTCAGAAGGAAGTTTTATCTTCTTTATCAAAGAATGAGAGAACGACTTGCATATTGTGTCTCGAGGACAATGACGAGGACTGGATCCAGTGCTCTAACTGTCTTGGATGGGCCCACGAAGAGTGTGCCGACATCCCTGAGTACACAGAGGCCTATATATGTGATCGGTGCGTGGCATGTCCGGTGCTACGGGTATGACTTTTAAGTTCGTCCGGTACTAGGTGCCACTTTTAAAACTTATAAGTTTTTTTACCAAAGTTTAATTGAAGTTCCTAATTTTGTTTTTGCAAGAATTGCTATTTTGTTTGTTTCTTTTGATTCAATACTCTGTTACAATAAAGAGATGATAAGAAAATATATAATTTTATAAATATATCATTATTTTTATTCATGAAATGCTTAGGTGTCCGCCCCTAGGGGACCTCCCCTATTTGATCTGCTTTGGCGGCTCTGCATAGGTTAATTTTATATTTATAATACATCGTAAGGACCTATTGAAGTTGTTTTTCTACTAATTTTATCACTCGCCTGTATCTCCTTAAGAGCGTCTGTGGTCCAGTTGGTCGGACCCATGACTTGTAACCGGGAGGTCCCGGGTTCGAGTCCGGCTACTGGACGTGTACCAATGGGACTCTTTTTCAGAGCCTATGTACGCAACGCAACGCTTGTACGGTGGAGGACAACATCGTGATGAAACCCGCACACCACAAGGTGTGTGAACCCTATAACGGCGATGGGCTCACCCCCTGTCACGTTGGGTTAAATACGCTTGGTGAACCGTGGGTATTTTGCTTTAGCAAGTGCCTCTGCCTACCCCTCTTTGGGATTAAAGGCGTGAAGTGTATTTTTTTTTTCTTTTTTAAATATCTACTAACCTGTACTAGCACTGGCTAATTAAGGATTCTTGCAAGAGGAATCATACCTGATGCCATTGCATTTTTCGACTCTTTCTAATCAATGGACGTAGTATTCAAAATTACGATAATAAGAAAGATATTAAGCTTGTGAGTTGTCCCAAATTTATACAATGGACTAACGGTTCCAAATAGGAACATCCTGGGTCCAATATACCGATTAACAAGGGAGCTCATTCAACGCCGGACGGGCCCGTTAGTGTAGTGGTCAGCATGTCTGCCTCTGCTCCGTAGGGTCGTGGGTTCGATTCCCACCGCTGGCAGGTATTTAGGGGATGAGCTTTTAAGTACTTGTTGGATGTGTCTGGGTGTTTTATTTATATAAGTATGTATTTAAAAGAAAAAAAAATTATATAAGTAAGTATATTTCGTTGTCTGAATTCCATAACACAAGTGCTGTAGCTACTTAACATGGAATGAAAGCAATGTGTGTATTGT
>SJJU01005133.1:0-14827 GCA_012932125.1 Conopomorpha cramerella
GATAAAAAAAACAGAAAGGTCATGAAGTACACAATACGAATTTTAATGTCTTACGCAGTGGTAGTGTTTTTCCTTATTGTAGTTTGGCGACAAGGGTCATTAGCTGCACTACTCAGCTAAGGGGTTTCTGTGAACGTTTGTGACGCGTACTATTATCAATTACGATTTTATTTGCATTTGCCTATTTGTTCTGCAACAGTCATCTTCATAAACTTATAATTAGTAGGTGTAACGACCATAAACATTTAATCTAATACCTATATCTATGCAACAAAAAATAGTTTCCGAAGCAATTTTATCCTTATAAGTACATAATTTTGTTCGTTGTTGGATGAGCGTGTATGAATATAATATTGACTAAACATAAATATGTTTTCTATCTACTCGAAAGTAAATACTTTCGATGCCAAAAGTTCAACTGCAGCCCCAGTGTATTCGCGGGTTTAAAGTAAAAGGAACTTAATTTTAATGAATTTTTATTCCTAGTGCTATGAATATTTATTTCTATTCAGATCCGACGTACTGGGACACATATTCCCGCTGGTCGGCAAGGACTGGGCCCAGTCGGGCGTCGCGCAGCTCTTCACCAAGATCAAGAACAACGGTTACCAATTGCTGTACTTGTCCGCCAGGGCCATTGGCCAAGCCAAGGTGAGGCCATCACTGAGAAAAATGTCTAAGAAAATATTTATACAAAAAAGCATGTTATTATTCTATCAATTAATGTGAAGAGATGTGATAAATAATCAACATTTTGTAAATAGGTATAAATATACGTTTATTTTTTTGTAATATATGGTAAATAATAGGCGTGACTAACACAACCTAAGAGGCCTCTTCTGTCAGTACGGATGACTCATTCATTTAGAAAGAAAATAATTATAATTTTTGGCACGCTCTCCCCAAGGTCAGCGCTGTTAGCAACGTTGTGGACACAAAGTTAGGTATTAAAAGTGGCAGCTCATTAACCGTCAGCAGAGATATGCCAAAAGCTTTTTTTTATCCTAAAAAAGAAATAACCAGTGATTTAATTTTTTTTCTACCAGTCCGTCCGAATAAAAACTACGATTATTTCTAACTCCACTATCTATGCACAGGGATCGTTATCTACATTTAGACCAGACAGCTCAAGATATGATAGTCGAAGTGACACGTGTAAGTCTGCTTTGCTTTTGAATTTATTGTTACTTATGTACCTTTTTGTTGTGTGCCAGGTAACGCGCGAGTACTTGCGCTCGATTCGGCAAGGCGAGGTTTGTTTGCCCGACGGACCACTATTGCTGAACCCCACGTCACTACTGCGCGCCTTCCACCGCGAGGTCATTGAGAAGAAGCCCGAGGAGTTCAAGATCCAGTGCTTGGCAGACATCAAGGCCCTCTTCCCCGCCGGTTCTAACCCCTTCTACGCGGGATACGGAAATAGGGTCAATGTGAGTTTGGAATGTGTTGTTTAGGCTTTCTTTTCGATTATTGTTTTGTTTGATGAATACTTTTTTACTTTTAGCGTATTAGTACATACTGTGATTTTGAGACGCAAGTATGCCCCAGTGACTTTTGTTGTCATTTGAATGGACGTGCCATTAAATGCTATCATACAAGAAGATAGAGATACGTGCAGTAACAAACCACAACACAAATCACTCTGAAGTTTGCTCACATGTCCACTGTCACTTTTCCTTTCCATCGATATTACTTTTTCAAACACCGTCGTGAAATACTTCGAAAAAAAAACACCCCCAACCGAACAACCATAAGGCGAATTTCAACCAGAATTTTTCGACCACCGAATTATTAGACATAATTGATTTTGATTGACACAGTCGTAGTCGACATAATTGATCTAATTACTTTATTCCTTGATTTCCAGGACGTTTGCGCGTACCAAGCGGTGGGGATACCAATCGTTAGAATATTCACAATCAATTACAAGGGAGAACTGAAGCACGAACTAACGCAGACATTCCAATCAACGTAAGTTTACAAACACTATGTACCTACAGTATTTATTCTTATAATGCCTATTATCTACTTAATTTCATACTCAAAAGAAATATATTATACATGGTTAATGTTTAACTCGGGGTTCCTGTGTATGTACACAACTTTTTGTATAAAACGAACTAAAGAGGAATTAATAAAAAATATATCGTATTCCCATACAAATTTGGTTAACCTATTTTCAGTTCAGTTTGATACAACGAAGTTTTTTTCTGTTACCATATCATCATAGGAACCCTTGTGTTACTATCGTCTGCTTTATTAAAATTAACCCTTTGTATAGTATATGCAACTCTAACCATTTCTTTATATTTATATGTTTAGCGAGTGATTAAAGAAATTATATTTATAAAAAAGCGGCCGCTGAGAGTATGCGTCAGTTTCTATACTTAAGTATAGTGTATTTTCATCAATTATCGTAATATCTATATTTCAAGTGCTTGAATTATGTTTTTTTACATATTCATGAATACTGACCAAATAAATCAGTATTATTATGGGTTAAATCAACCAATTTAATTTCAATTTTAATAACAAACGCATTCTCTGAACGGCCGTACTATAACCTTCTAACATTAATATGTTTATAGTACTTATATTATTGAAGAGGGTACGTTTTTATTTCAGTTACCACGTGCAGAGTGACATGGTCGATGATTTGTTCCCGCCACGTGATAGCATAGGACTGTAGTTGCACCAATTTAGTTTCTAAATAGACGAATACATGACAAGTTTACGTACCTATAATATTGGAGTTAAAAGAGGCCGCCGCCGACACTCGGTAAGGCATAAGGCATGACCGTGTCACGGATCAACATTAACAAGCTATTTACAATCGACCACATATGCTAATATACCTGCAAAATATATAACACAATCATCGCCATGTCATCTGTATTGTTCTGTGTTTAACGTCTTCCGTGTTCTGTCCAGGCTGTGTATCACTATGTACTTTTCTTTCCAAGCTATATGGTGTGGGTTTTATTTGAAATACTTAGTGCTCACTTGCACAAGTTTATGGTATTTTATTTATAATCTATGGATATATACATAAGTATTTGTAATTATATTATTAACACGTTTTTTTTAATCGAATTTGTGTCTATAAAAGTAAAGATAATAGACATCCATATTTGTCACTGACACCAACTTAATGTGCGTTGAACGCACCTACCTCCTATAAATATATTTTTGTTACACGGAAATCTAAATACTATTAAATCTGAATAACTATTTCTAATGATCACTAAATCAATAAATAAATTTAATTTCTCCTACAACTATCAAGCACTCGATTTCCTACTATACAAACCTTTCATATAATTTAATTTCCACTTAAATTCCTACCGGGATAATGCGGTTATCACTGATATACATTGCCTAGACAAAATTCACATAAAATTAGTTTGAAATAATACTTAACTGTATAATAACAAACGTTATACATTGTAAATTAAACAACGTTCTGCACACTTCAATCATATGTCAAATGATAGAAAACATTACATACTTACTAGCTGTACCATTTTTTTTACGTTCCTGTGGGAAATTCGCAGTAAAATATACCTATGTTATTTGGGGATAACGTAGCTTTCGAGTGCTGAAAGAATTTTTAAAAACGGTCCAGTAGTTTTTGAACCTTTCAATTCATTACAAACAAACAAACAAAGGTTTCCTCTTTATAATATTAATGTACATAATGTTATAGACATTATACCATATTTCGCGCGTATTTCTTTGCCAAATGACACTGTTATTTTCCCTACAATATACACATTAGCAACTGTTCCTCACACCGCACGTGCATTGATTGCAGGTACTCGCACATGTCAGTGCTGGTCGACCAAGTGTTCCCGCCGGCGCTGTGCGAGCCCACCGACGAGTTCTCTCAGACAGTGTTCTGGCGCGACCCCCTCCCCTTGGTGTTGCCCGCGCCCATTACGCCCAACACCGTTCAACCCACCATGTGAAACTTTAATACATAATGTAGGTACCTAACCTCGTATGAATAAATATACCACACTGTTCCACTGTTGAGCCTGCCACTGGAGGTTTGTAACTGGTTATTTGTATTGGGGTATGTTTAATAAATGCGACAATTGTTAATTTCTATGTCCATTGCGTGATTTTCATTTGATATATTTCTTCAATTTAGTACCGTGTCCGCAACGTAAACTGAATTGTTATAGTAATTGACAATTACTATTGTCGCGTGTATGAAACATACATCAAATAACCATTAAATGTTTTAGCTTTTTATTCATACGAGGGTTAGAAGGAATAGTGTAAATTTTCGTTTACTTTTATATGAAGATGCAATTGCCGGAAAAACTGCGCAGTTTTTTTTTTAATAAATAGTTCCTTTTGAGTACGTGACGGTAGGTTCGCTAGGGGCGTTTGTTTGCGGCAATTTCATTAGCATTTTAAGTAAATCAAAACTAGACTATTACTGCTCTCTGTGACCGGAACAAACTGGACAATGGTAACTAAACTTGTGGCCTGTCGTGTGGAAGTGGTGACAAGTGTATTGACAGCGGAAGGTAAATAGACAGTTCTCCAGTATCGGATCGAAATACGGTACTGAGAATGTGGTAAAGAGTTAATAATTGGTATTTAAAATTTTCTTATAGAGTGGTCAATGCCCGAAAAATCATGTAGGTTCCGTTGATAAAATACTTACCTGTCAATGCGTCAGTCTCGACTTTTACACGATGTTACCTATACAAAAGATTGTTACAGTTACGCTTCCGGATTACATTTCCGTGAGATTGCATATCCCCCGAGAACGATCTCATTTCGCTGTTTAGCTTTGACGCGCTATGTCTAGGCTTAGAAAAAAAAATAATTGGGTTATATTTTAAGTAGGTAATTGCTAACATTTTTTTTAATTTTATGAAGACTGCTCGCTCCATGTACATGTAGTAAAATGTTACGTTAGCGTGTTAAGGCTCGAGTCAGTTTGGTTTTGAGATCGTGTAAGCTGTGATGATGACTGATTTAATGATGCTTTATTATTTTTGTACTGTGATTATAATGTATATGCTAAGTTATCTTGTGTTTACGTTGCTAGAGGTGTTAGTACTCTATGAATACATTCTTCAACTTATATATGGAATTTAGATTATTATGTAATTTAGTAGATTTTTTTAATTTAACGAATTACGTGCTCAGGCGCAGGATACGACGCTGGCATGATGTTTTATAGATTAATTTATTTCTGTGATTTCTGATAATTTAATTAATGATTATAGGAATAAATGTGTACATCGATTCCTAAAAGGGATTTTGTGACATTTCATACTTGGTTGTTTTTAAAACATTTATGTTTAGAAAAATAATTCTTATCCATTATTCTTGTGATTGGCAAATGTTTAAAAGAAAATTGAAAAAATAAATGCATTAGTCTTAATTGAGTATGGTTATTTTATTTCATTACAATGTCCCTCCAGCACCACTCCTGACAGATAAATATCCAAAATTCATTAAATAAGACACCGGTATTTATCTACCTATTTTATGTATCACACATTTATCTTAAACTTACTTAGGTACGTACGTACTTACTACGGGAAGTATGTATAGTAAGCACCAGTGGCGTGCCGTGAAATTTTCATCAGGGTAAGCTGTCTCCTATGAGTAGGTACATACGACACTAAAATAACATTAAGTAGGTACCAATTTTGTGCCAGACTAGAAAATATTTCAATAGAAGATCACAACATCAATCACTAGTTTAGCAAAATTAATATCTAATTACGTTACGTCCCAAAATTTTGCTAAGCAGCTGATTCAAGCGCTGTATGCCAGAAACAGAACTGAACAGATCGTTGTGGAATGTGGATGCCTTCCTCTTTCCAAAGCACTACATAATAACCTTATTCTGCCTAACTAAGTAAATACACTAAAAAAAACAAGAAACTACCTCATAATACCTTGTGTTTGCTCCAAGTTCAAATAAAAACAATCCCGGCAAAATTCGTCCGCGACTCTGCACTTTTCACTCATATTTAGTTCAGAGAATCGAACCACATTTGTAAACACTTTCACACCTTAGTCTCCATTTTTGTCTAATTTAATTATTCTATAAAATATGGCGCGAATGAACGTACATAACCTAAAACAATGCATACTCCATTGTAAATAAACAATACTTGCAATATGTCAACATGGCCGGCACCTCTCTCGCTCGCTTACACATACACTCCTTCTCTGTCGCACATATTTACGCACTGTCATAGCATTCTAGCCCTTATTATTCCAATAATGTATGAAAAAACGCGGAAGAAGCTGCGCTTACGCTGTCGCATAAGTTTCTCCATATTTTTCATAGTAACGCTCCGCGCTAATAGACCGAGGTGAAAGGGATGTATACAGAGAAAGAGAAAAAATAGGAAGCTTGAGGTCTAGCAGCTTCCCCGGGCTAGACGATGCAACGAAGCGGCAACGTCCCATGAATTTGTTTTCGTTGATGCGCTAAATACTATGTTTTGATTGGTTGAGGCGAAATTTGTGTTACCTATCGATGGAACGATGAGGCAACATTGCACGAATTTGTTTTCGTTGACACGCGGAAGAATAGATTAATGAGAGATTAGTGTTTTGATTGGTCTAGAGCGAATTTGTGTTTTCGATACACATTTTAAATAACCGAAATTCTGTTATTGATAAATTGCCTAATTTACAGTACCTACGTGACGACTAAATGTGCTATAGATACCTAACTACGCTAATTTTTTTAGTCAATTTGCCAGGGTATGCAGAGCTTATTTGCTTCTATGGACGTACCGCCCCTGGTATCCAGGTGTCAACTTGTCTATTCAGGTGGAAATTCAAGAATATTTTTGGCACAGTTCTGCCACTCGCTGGATTAGTTTGCGGCAACCATTGCTGACAGTTCAGTGGTGAGATTAGAGAACAAAATACACTTGCTTGACAGTTGGGGTTTTTTGAAGACGTTATTTTCCAGCTGCTTGTGAATTCCTGAATTAATTTTTCAGTGGTAAATTGATACTTCACGGATTGAAAATTTGTATGAAGATGGAGTTTTAGTGTAATATGCGAAAAAAAGACTGATCGTTAGAAAATATATTGCGTATAAAATGAAAACTTTGTTGCCATAGTAAAAGTTGTTCATATTGACAAGTCAAACAACGTTTTTAAGATCATTGCTCGGTGTCGTTTTACTCTCTGTATAGGAATACTTATTTATTTATTTACGGCGATGGGCTCACCCCCTGTCACGTTTGGTTAAATACGCTTGGTGAACCGTGGGCATTTGCTTTAGCAAGTGCCTCTGCCTACCCCGCTTTGGGATTAAAAGGCATCATAAAGCATAAAAGTGTATTTTTTTAACGGTTTTATTTATGGACGTTTTTTTGAAAAAATAAAAAAAAATACAGTTCATAATATTATATTTCACATACGGTCTTAAAATATACCTTTTTATAGCTATCTAGCTATGCAAAACAACATAGGGAAGCCAGTTTTTCCATTCGAGACGTAAATAATGTAGGCAAGGATTTCCTGCCAACGTCCGCACCAACTGTATTCTGAATAGAATAACATTATGATACAAATAAGCGAAAGCCTACTTCACTACCATATTTGTCCGTTCTAAAAATAGTATTTCTTACGTACTAGAACCAATTGAACTCAGAGCTGCAACGCCTAAGAAATTGTATGTAAAACGGCATATCTTGTGACACACTGTTAAAATTTTATTGTCATGTTTGAAACCTATTGAATCTAAACAGTCTGGTATTCCTTGGCACCTACGTTGAATACTTTTCGGAAACGTTCAAAGCTCAACGTATTCTAGTTCTTGTTTTGCGTTCAACCAATGACGTTACAATGCGAATATCCTCCGGCGAAGGATCGCGCATGCGTGAACTGTATGCATAATACCAACATTATAGTCGCAAAACGACGACAACGGGCGCAACCATAGAACTGTCTGGTCGATGTATTTCTAAATAATTTGCTTGTTAAGTTGCCAGCCTTGCCTTACAAGTGGACATAGTGAAGCCTCGTTTACATTGCCAATCTGCAGTTGGTTGGCACTTAAAATGTGACTAGCTCGGATTCTAAAGTAGGATTTAGTTATTGCTACTGCTGCACGAATATGCACTTCGGAACTACTCTTATGCACTTCTATACATTTCGACTGTGGCCCGCGATAATCCTTATTAAAATTAATCTTATTATATAAAAATTTATTGATGTTCGTTACTCTCGCTAAATCTCGAGAACTTGACCGATTTGGCTAATTTAGTCTTGAATTACACGTGGAAGTCCAGGGAAGGTTTAAAATGTTTCTTCCGATACGCGGGGTACAAAGGCGACATCCTAGGGCAAAAAAACGTTTGCTGAGACCACTCGTAATGAAATAAAATATATATTTTTTACGCCTTTTGTTTCCAAAGAGGAGTAGGCAGATACACTTGCTTATTTAACCCACCGTGACAGGGTAACTACATCTCATCTTCTATTTTTTATTACGCGTTTATTTCGTTTCATTGGCAATTTCGGGATTAAACATAACTACACAATGTCCTAATCTAGGTTTAGTCAGTCATTTTTCTGTTTATAAAGTATGGTCTAAATTAGTTTAGTGGTTTTCTCGTCCAGTAGGTAACAGACATACGCACTCACGTCTCAGATTTAGCATATTAGCACAAACTTTCGCAATTACAGTATTCGCAGGTTTTTATAATAGGTTCGGTTTATCAAAACAAATCATACAACATAGAGGTACTTTCCCATTAAGTATTTTTGTATGAAAATGTAACATAAATCGATACCTACAAACTTTCGCATTTACCTATAAAACCTATAAGTTAAATAGAAATTCACATTACACATTAAGAGAGATAATTTCTGACCAATTAAATAAAAAACCATATTATTATAACATGTAATTTTAAAGAAAAAATAACGATTAGGTACGAATTGAGAAAGATTCAAGTAAAAAACAACACTTAGTAGTTGCTTTGTCATTGGGGGAGAAGAAGTAACAAGAAGTTTAGGTTACCTGGAAGAAATCGCTATGAGCGATAAGGTCGCCTTTTGCAATTTTTCCATTGTAATTTTTTACATTTGTAATGTACAGTGTGCAATAAAGAGTATATTAATATTCATTAATTCAAGAAACTCCCTGCCAATAACTGTAGAATTTTGCCGGAATCGAGGTAGGTACTTGGTTTTTCCCGAGTGTTGCGCAGATGCGTGCGCGCGGGGGCACATGTCGGCCGGTTGCGCGCGCGCATAAGGCCCGTCTTTCAGCGCGTCGCGACACTACGCCTCTGTACTGACACGTGCTCTGCAGATTTCAGGCCATGTGCTCCTCTTGACGGGGGCTATTCGCGCTTTTCACGATGAGATTTTAGCGGATTACGAGGTAGTGACGAGTAAAGGGTAATTTTGTGACTTTTTCTTGTCTTTTGTGACAGTTTTAAAGTAAGATTACGATTTGAATTTAAGCAGTTTTGTTACAAATTAACTGTAAAAATGCAGGTCGGATTTATGAACGTTTACAATGCCGCCTTGTTCCTAAATAACTTTGGCTACGGATTTTCCAGATTTTTTTTCAGGAACAGATTATAACATTGCATAAATATGGTATAGTTAGAAATATAAATTGATCATCGGATCGTCCTATGCTTAACACTTTCGAGGACACTCCACGTAAGACAATAGCAGATTTATTTTTATCACTTCGATGGGTGGGATATGTCCCCGAAAGGGTTAATTGTATTCATCTGAGGCAAGCCACGATAGTTTCAATATTGTACTTGTAAGTTATACTTATAACAAAATCAATTGATCATGAAGCTAACGAGAAACGTCGAGTAAAATAACAAAGATAAGCTCGAGCTTGGCAAGTCTTTACATATCTAAGTCTAAATCTAAGTCTTTACATAGTACAAAACAAAGTCGCCTCCCGCCGCCTGTCCCTATGTATGCTTAGATCTTTAAAAGTACGCAATAAATGTTGATGTGGTTTTCTTTTTAACCGACTTAAAAAAAAGGAGGAGGTTCTCAATTCGACCGTATATATGCTTTTTTAATGTTTGTTTGCGGATAATGTAGATAGAGGAAGGTTTATATGTATAATACTGGCAAAACAACGTTTTCAGGGTCAAATAAGTTAAATAAATAATTTCGACTATTGTGCCGGGCCTAGAGCATTTTTTTTTTCTGATGATGTCATCATGAACAATCATTTGGTCGTCTATCAGCGGGATCTTGGGCACGTAGTCCAGCTCCACTTGTCCTGCCATTGTTAGGGCGGGCGGGCGCGGCTGATGGCAGATAACGCACGTTCGTGATTACGAGAGCGTAAGGATACTGAGCCTCTGTTCTTGTGTCTCTGGTGGACATTGTCATAATTGTGTGACATTTTTATAGGTATGTACAAGAAACGTTTAGTCTTCTATAGGGAGTCGTTTACAATAATATGTAATTGTATTTATTACATATGTATGCATACTAATACACACATTAAAAGTGTCTAGCGATCAAAAACATTTTTAGCTATAAAAAAATCTAATTTATTTGAATCAAATCTAATTCCCCATGCCTGTATCAATGACTTACCACCACATTTTGAATAAATTATGAATGAATTCAGTTTTTGTAAAATATAAACTAAAATGTACTTGATCCCTAGACACTTTTGATGTGTGTATTATAAATGCGAAAGGAACCTTGTCTGTCTCGCTTTCAAGCCTAAACTACTGAACAGATTTAAATTAAATTTGTATTCGGATAGTTTAAAGATTAAAGCTTGAGAAAGGACATAGGCTACTTGTATACTGAAAAAAAATGATGTAAATATACATTCAATTCGTAAAACAACGTTTGCCGGGTCAGCTAGTTTTTTTTATCACTATGAACAATCGTTTGACCACAATAGCTAAGTAGTATGTTATATTATGTATAAGTGGTACAATAAACAAGCAGAGATAATGTATAATAGAAACAAAACCCATAAATACAGTATAAATACGTAATTTAAACTATCATATCCCTTTGAGCGTTATGGTTTCCTTTTTGCAACGTGACTACGTATACCCTATTTTGTATTTCTAATGTACAGTGTGCTATAAAGGGTTAATTAATTAATAGCAGATAGCTAGGTAAAACTAAATAATAGGCCCATTAGCTAACATTGAAAATTATAGGTACCTACCGATGTCTTCCGATGTAAAAATACACATAGACTAATATTTATTTAGGTCAAAAAGAATATTTAAATTCATTACTTTTCTGCCTAAGACCAGATAGATTTTCTTATTCTACACATGTTTTGGAATGCTATTTAGTTTATAGTTATATTATGTCTAAATTGTATACTAGTGTGAAGTACGAGTTGTATTCTGTTGGGTGCCAAATAAAATCTTCTTATATATAAAAATGAATTGCTGTTCGTTAGTCTCGCTAAAACTCGAGAACGGCTAGATCGATTTGGCTTATTTTGGTCTTGAATTATTAGAATTATTAGAATTTAAGTAAATACTAACATAGATTTTAGTTACTTTATTATGCATACTAACATTATGAGTCCTGGTTACTTGAATAAACAAATTTTATTATTATTATTATTCGCGGAAGTCTAGGGAAGGTTTTAAACCTTTTAAAGGTGTATTTCATCCAATAAACGAGTTACAAAGGGAACTTCCTCTGGCAAAACAAAAGTTTGCCGAGACAGCTAGTAAATAAATAAATACGGATCGTACGTGCACGACAGTACATTTCGTTGTGTTCAAATTGCAGACGATTGTTTCATCGACAATGTTACCTTCAAGATCGACTTTGAAGTCTTATAGTTTTTAATTTGAATTGGTAGTCCTTATACAGTGGAGTGGGTGGATGTTGATGCGTCCGTGTCAATATGCAAAGTATACGCCGGCTTCCGGCGGCCCAATGTGAATGCGAAATGATGTCTTCTGCGTGTTGACCCACCGATAAGCGTCCTGTATAATGAACGTTGAGTAAGCTTGCTGCCGTTTTACGTTCGTTTTTTTTTCTGCGTCTTGAATTGTATCGTTTTATCGAATTTGCATTCACTCGCCACGTATTTCGTAAATGTGGCGTGTGGCATGCAATTTTAGGTGGTACTCGAAAAAAATATTGATTTTCAATCAGGTACTAACCAGTTTAATAAACATGGTCATCTTCAGAAATTTTTACTTTAAAGAACTTCTATCTAAATACCAGTAGCGTGCACTCCATATAGGCAAAAATACACTGCCTACCTTAGTATTTTGGCTTCCCGACCTAATAGTAGAGATATTGCTAGATCTTTTTTTGTTATACTCACGACTTGGGCTAACGAAGGACCTGTGTTTTGTGGGTGAGTAGATAGGTATTTCGTAAAGACAAGTTACCTATAGGTACGTATGTGTCAATCCGTGAGAATTACTGCCTACCTTGTCGTAAAAGCCAATGCACGCCACTGCTAAATACATAAATATATACAAGTTTGAAAAATCGAAATACTTGTATATTTCTTAACAAAACTTACAAAAGATCTACTACTCAACCCTACTTTACCCTTATATATGTGCGTACTTATTGGTACATATAGATAATATGACTTAAATGAATTTTTCCTTCTGGTTTTTATGCTGATTGAACATTTGCACTTGCATATAGCAAGTTTTTTTAACATTTTGCCCGTCGAAAGATTAATTTTGTTTTCACGATTTTGAATTCTGCTCAGATGACCATTAACTTAAATTTCACTTGTCTAATGTGTCTGATCTATAAGACGTTGGTGGTGAAAAGTTTAAACACTAAGAACAAGCCTTTGACTACCATCCTGCGCGATGTTAAGTAGCGATGTGGTAAATAACCATTCCTAAAATTACGTAACAAACATTGCCGAGCTGGCCAGCCTTGTCCCTACCTTGTTCTGACATAAATGGCTCGGCTCCTGAATAATTAAATAAACCTATTAATAATGGTATTCACGCAAATCGTGACTATAATAAATATGAACCGTTGTAGTCATGGGGCTATGTAATTTGCATTGACACTGTCATTTTGATATTATGTCCCGTGCTAAAAACACGTCGAATTCAAAACAATGTTACAAGGATATTATGGCGGGTAGCTAAAAAGTTTGGCAACCAATTTAAGAAAATCTAGTATTGTTTTGGTGGATAATCGAACTGTCTTTTGAACAAGTGTGCTCCATCGTAGAACACATCGCTGCTTATAATCAGACAGGATGGTGGTCAAACGCTTGTTCATAGTGATATAAAAAAAAGTATTCCTCCATAATATCATAGTGCGAGCGTAATAAAATCGCCGAAAACAAACAGAAATAAGAAGAAATACCAAATATTAAATTATATTGTATAATATAGTAGCGAAAAGTTAAATTGAACATTCAGCAACGACACGCCAGAATATCCTTGTTGGAATGTCTAGTGACGGAATATTGACCAGCGATCGAATTGTTGTATTGTTTTGCAATTCATGTTGGCTGAAATTGTCAGTAGTTTAAGTCTTATACTATGCACTGTCTTTTTCATTATTACATAGTATAAAACAAAGTAGTCTCTGTCTGCTTAGATCTTTGAAACTACGTAACGGTCTTTAATGCGGTTTTTTTCCTTTAGTTAATAGAGTGATTTTTGAGGAAGGTTTATATATGTAATAATTTATTCACAGTGTTTCTCTACTAAGAAACACTGTGAATAATGTACACTGGCAAAACAAAGTTTGCCGAGTCAGCTACTATATTATAACAAGCTGTCGATATGGCTGAATGATGAATGCTTTTGGCAGTGTGAGTGACAGGCTACAGAAGGACTCACACCGCTTTTGAGACTCTTATTCTAAAATATTCATAGTGTATAGATGCTGGGGGGAGAGTCTGCTACACTTACGTAGTGCTTGTCAAGTAGCATTAATCGTAGTAGAAATTAAAGTAACGAAATCAGCAATGCACATTTGCCGCTACGATGCCAGATTGATGCGACTACCAGAGTGTAGTAGACACCCCAAAGCTTGTCTCTTTTACACAAACTCAATTAGAGCGAGACAAACGCTACTTGACAAGCAAATACGGGTCTGTTACATTTAAGGGGTTAATAGGTACCTAATGAACAAGTGTTCTCCATCGTAGACAATTTCACAGCAGGCAGGATGGTGGTCAAACAATTGTTATCTGTGTTTAAAAAAAATAATTAAAGATTACCTGAATGTGTAAATTCGGTCTTGTAGGCATAATAAAAAAAAAACATGAAAATGTATTATTTTCCTTATCATTAATGGATTGGTTGAAGAATAAACACTCTACATATCGATGGTCCCAATTAAAAATGTGTGTGCAATTTTAGGAATGTGTAATAGTGTACTTTTCTACACTGTTAGATTGGCGATATTAAGATCTATTAACTTATACGTATATTACATCACGTAAAGATACCAAATATTATATAAGCTGTTGTAAATTTGAAGTATGTACCACAAGTAGTTTAGTTTTAATATCCAAAACTGTCTTCTCTCCTGAACATATTTTGTTTTGTAGATCCAACTTTCTTAATCTGACGGGCCCGTTAGTGTAGTGGCCAGCATGTCTGCCTCTGCTCTGTAGGGTCGTGGGTTTGATTCCCACCGCTGGCAGGTATTTAGGTGATGAGCTTTTAAGTACTTGTTGGATGTGTCTGGGTGTTTTATTTATAAAGTATGTATTTAAAAGAAAAAAAAAAGCATTTAATTAAGTATATTTCGTTGTCTGATTTCCATAACACAAGTGCTTTAGCTACTTAACATGGGATGAAGGCAATGTGTGTGTTGTTGTAAAATTTTTATTTAT
>SJJU01005136.1:0-21262 GCA_012932125.1 Conopomorpha cramerella
CCTATAACATCCGTGCGCGTGTCCTTAAACTTTTAATACTTACTGATTGGAGGCGAAAAAATCAAGAACATACGTTCACTTCCCTTCTTATAAAGAATATATTTATTTTAAATTAAACATAAATTAAGCCTTATTACTTATTGTCTTTATTACTGTTTAATTAATTCTAACAAGATTAGTACATACTTGGCCATTATTGACCATGCAACGGCCACGACGCGGCTGCGTAGCAATTTCTGCTACATTATATACGCTTTTTACTAATTATTTTCATGTTTCAATCTCTATCATTCATACTCTGGCAGCATTATTTCACAAAGTGTCATGTCACTCAGTCAAATTGTCCGTACACTTGGAAATCGAAAGATTATGCAAAAAATACATCACTATACTATTTTTAATCCCATGCAGATATCGGATGTAAATAGAATGCATCAGCTACCTTTCTTCCTGGCATGTCGCAGAAATTAAGCTTTTTCAGGATATGAGCTAGCAATTTGTAACTGAAGGCCGATATTGACATTCTTTACTTCTCATTATGCTGAATGTGGCTGTAGGGTCCTTATTATCTTTTATGTACTTATGCATTGTTATATCCGAAACGATCATTGCAAGTACTTACTTATTACTTTTATATATGTACATAACGAACAAAACCCGAGCATTGAGCAATCTGTAAACAGCCATCTATTCGACGCTATGACGTAACCCAGTTTCATTATATCGTCCATTAACAATGAAATTCGATAAGCTTCCAGCCACTTAGGACCTATGAATACAGATGCTATCTCTAAAGGTGATAGAAGGGCAAGCATTGTCTCATATAGGCACTCGATTCTTTTACCACAGTGAAGTACCCTTTTACCGCACTTTTTCCATTTACACTTCTCCCGTCAAAATATATAAGGTTTCGTTGCTAATGGACACTCGTCTGTAGAGACAGCCCTTTGAGTGTTGTGACAGGGTATCGAATGAGGTCATATTATTTTCTACATCGGTGGCTTGAATCACTGACTTTTTATATTGCTGAGTCATGTGTAACATGTGACTGGCTTTGGTAAGATTGTGGCAATAACTTAATTTTTAGATAATATAGGTATAACTACTTCTACAGTGAGTTTTAGTGTGTTTATAGTAAGTATATATACACACATCAAAAGTGTCTAGTGATCAAGAACATTTTTAGCTCTAAAAAATCTAATTTATTTAAATCAATTCTAATCTTCTGGATTGGTCTCCTACCTAATTCCGCATGCCTGTATCAATTACTTACTTACATTTAGAAAAAAATATGAATGAGTTCCGTTTTTGTAAAATATATTCTTGATTGCAATCTTCTAAAATGTACTTGATCCCTAGACACTTTATGTGTGTACTTACCTCCAAGCGTCGTTTGTACATTTTTCCTATCACAATGTACAAAGACTACATAGAATAGAATAAAATACGTATGGTGACGGCGAACAGAATACATGTGTCACCACCCCAGCCCAACGTTTCCCTTTTAGGGATGGTAAGAAACGACCGAGGGGAATCTCCAAAAACCGGATAACCACATGACGGGTTAAACCACAACATCACTGCGATTGCCAACGCGCGTGCAAGCAAGGGTGGCGATTGTTGGTATTCCAAAAAATGATCATGGAAATCGTTGGACGAGGCCCTTTTCCGCTATGATGACAGTCAACAATGTTGTAAATGTATAATGTTTTTAGACAGATGTTCTCTTTTTTTTCTACTCTATGGAGCTACTATTAAAAAGAGTAAAATTACTTCTAAAACCTCATTCTCCATCGATCGTTCGTTCGGATGCATTTCGGAGAGTGTGCTTCGGAGTTGCATAACCTAATCGCGTTTTTACAATAGGGCAACCAGGAGATCGGCAAAACGTCATGTATACCATGGTGGATTTACCATTTACGCGAACCAAACGGCTTGCGTCAACTTTCATAGTGCGAACCGCTAGGATGTGAAATGACTTGCCGGAGTCTGTGTTTCCTGCGCAGTACAATCTGAAGGTCTTCAAGTCGCAGGTGAATAGGTACTTAATGAGCAAGTGTGCTCCATTGTAGACCACATTGCTGCTTAACATCAGGCAGGATGGTGGTCAAATGCTTATTCATAGTGATAAAAAAGGTGTGCAGTTCACCCCACTGCATATTACGACCGCGACTTTATGTAGTTACTATTGGACTTGAGCCAAAAAGTTATACGAGCATTTACGTTTCTAATTGTCCTTGGAAGCTGACTAGACTTTTTACGCATCACAAATTTTAGGGCAGGTAGTTTATTAGTGTCTAACATTGATAGTTTGTCCTGTGTTTATTGGAAGATAATAAGATCATTACATAGAATAAAAAAGGCGCCTCCCGCTGTCTGTCCCTATGTATTCTTGCTTATATCTTTTTATCTACAGATACTAATGGATTTTGATGCCGTTTTTTAATAGATAGAGTGATTGCAAAACAAGGTTTATATGACTGTGACACATCTTACCTAATATATTAGGGAAACACTTAGTATTAGCATTGTACAATCTTAATATAAAAGGAAAAGCTGACTGAATGACATATCAACGCACATCCCAAACGGCTAAACGTAAGCACTTGAAATTTGGTAAGGACGTAGCTTAGGTGCCGTAATGGTGCACTAATAAAGGAATTCCCGAAATTCACACAGGAACGGGAATGAACGGGAAAATCGTTTTGTATGAAAAATCTAAACTGCTCAAGTTAGACGCTTGAAATTTGGGATGCAAGTACCTTAATAAACGTTAAGCGTAGTTGCAACAGCATGTAGGAAAATTCCCACGGAAACGGAAGTTAGCGGGAAAAAACTTTTGTATGAAAAAAAATAAACCGCGTAAGATTGAAATTTGTTATGCAGGTACCTATGTAAGTAAAGATTACTTGCAACGTGATATTGCAAAATCCCCACCGGAACAGAAGTTAGCAGATAATTCTTATATGAAAAATCACATTAATTTGACGTTTGAAATGTAGCATGCATATATCTTAGTAAATATAAAGTTTAGTTATGGCTGTATATTGAAAAATTCCTACGGGAATGGGAGTTGGCGGACTAAATCTAAACCGCGTCATATAGATGTTTGTAATTTGACACGCATATACCTTATTGAATGTAAAGAAAAATAATCCATTCATGACTTAATGTCTGGATTTTCCAAAATTCTTATGGGAAGCGGAATAGTATCATTAGTAAATTTACAGCTTTATGGGAATGGAAAACCCCTTTTCCATGAAAAAATACTGCACAAGCGCCAGATTCACAGAAAAAAAATATGGTGTTTATAAATTAATTTTCTCACAAAAAAGTCGAATTTGTTTCATACAATATTCTCTTTATTATTTACATTGAACACACACCGAGAAAAATACTGAAATGCGTGAATCGTATTGCGTTGTGTTTGTGCGTGATTTGTTATCATGTACCTACCTACGTTCTGAACCCGGGGGTATAGGAATGTACATTATGTTCTAAATATTAAGAGGAGAAAATGACTACCTAGCAAATCACAGCACTAGCGGCTGAACGTGGCCTACGTTGACCTTGCAATTTGAAAAAGACGTAGTTTAGATACCGTAGGAGTGCCCTAAGATTCCCGAAAGTGCCACAGGAACGAGAAAAAAGCGGGAAAATTATTTTGTATTAAAATATTAGCAAACTTAAGTTTAGTTGCAACAGGATATTGGAAAATTCCCAAGGTTAGTTAGCGGGAGAAATCGTTTGTATGAAAAAAATAAACGGCGTAAGATATATTATTGATCTTGGTCATGCATTAAAGAACGGAAAACTTAGCAAAATTCCCACAGGAACAGTAGTTACCGGGAGAAAACTTTTGTATGAAAAGAAATAAACCGAGTAAGACAGATGATTGAAGCCAATTAGATACCTTAATGAATTGAAAACTTATTTGCAACGCAATATTGCAAAATTCGAAATTCAAAATTCCTAATTCCTATGTCCAGCAGTGGGCAAGTATGGGCTGATGATGATGATTGCAAAATTCTCACGGAAACGAGAGTTGGCGGGGAAAAAATGATATAGAAAAAAATACCGCGAGTTAGAGGCTCAAATTTTTTTATTATATCTTAGCAAATGTACAGCTTCATAGTAACGGGAAAAATCAAATTCATGAAAAAATACTGCAATGCCACCAGATTCAGAGTAATTGTTATGGTGGTTTTATTGTTTTTTCTTATTTTATTTTTTTTTGACACCACGAAAACTACTGAAATACGTGAATCCCATTTAAAATTACGTTGTGTTTATGCGTGGCTTGCTTACCTACCTGTGTCCTGAACGTGGAAGTACTTTTTTTCTATCTACATATCAAATCGGTATAAAAATCAAAGTCCTGACTGATTCATTCATCACTGACTCATTATAATCCAGCCCAAACACTTGGGAATCCAGAAGACTGAAATTTGTCACAGTCAAATTTGACACACTCCCGCGTAAGTTCGCCATTCAGTCTGGTCATTCTTGCAACCCCCGCCCAGAACGACCAGAAACGTTGTTTATAAGAAAACTTCAGTAATATATTTCCTAAATACATAATTATAATTTTCTGTCTAGCTCTAATCCCGATTGAGCCACCTACCAACCGAGCCACTCTTCCATGCTACACTTTTTGGGGTTACGTACCCAAAGGGTGAAAACGGGACCCTAGTACTGGGACTTCGATGTCTGTCTGTCCGTCTGTAACCAGACTGTATCACATCAACACTAATAAGTAGGCAGTTTACATTTTCGCTGGGTGAACCGCTCTCTGCCTACCCCGCTTTGGGATTAAAAGGCCAGAAGTCTATTATTTTTAAAATTTTTATAAGTCATGTTTTTCAGTTGCCGCTACAACAACAAATACTCAAAATAAAAATATGACAGATATTTAAGGTACAAAAATCGTATTTTTTTTGCACGTTTTTACAGATGAAGCTGTATCTTTTTTTTCTTTTGTGCTTTAGCTACTTAACATGGGATGAAGGCAATGTCTGTGTTGTTGTAAAATATTTATTTATCTTATGAACCGTGAAAGTAAGACACAATTTTCACAGAATAATATGTATATCCGGAGTATATAGGGATAGGCAGAGGCACTTGCTGAGCAAATGCTCACGCTTCACCAAACGTATTAAACCCAACGTGACAGGGGTGAGCCCATCGCCGTTATAGGGTTCACACACACACCTTGTGGTGTGCGAGTTTCATCACGATGTTGTCCTTCACCGTACGAGCGATGCGTTGCAAACATATCCAGTAACCGAACTCGAACCCGCGACCTCACGATTGGACGTCAAATATCCAACCAACAGGACCACAGAATAAAAATAATAATATAAAGCATTTTTTAAACTTTTCTTTTTATAAAACACAAACATCCGAGGGCTGGCCGCCACTTAGAAGAAAAAGTATTAAATAATAACAATTTCGTTTTATGTATATAGATGTCAACATTACACTACTAAGCACAGTTCCTATGTTACTTGTGACATAAACTTAGCTTCGAAAGCACTACTGGTGTTCCAGAGAGCATCTCCCTCACCATGTTACAATAAGTAAATTTGTTTAGCGCACGACTCCTGGTATTTTTGTCGCCGCATCTAGTACATTTCCGTGTAGCGTTTTAGCGTTTCCGTCTACGGAAACAGCCTTTCAGTGTACACTCACACCTGAAAATGCCGTGGAAATTTCCACAAGGAAGTAGCGTCGCGGCTCCAACAACGAGAAATATCGCTATGGAACCTCCACGGATATTTATGTATCGGGAATGGGGTTTGAAATAGAATAACATATTTTTAATATCGCACTACGGCGACGTCGCATGGAGATGTTTATTTTTGTGAATGTATGCGATTCGTATTAAATTCTGTCGCGATTGTAAAGCTTTGTGTTCGAATCGGGAATTCTCAGGGGCTTTGTTTCTCTTAGTCATGACAGGTGGCGCTAGCTGCATCAATGTCAACGAACTGTCAGTCAGTATTGATGGTGACAGTTATTTTTTTCTATTGTTAGTTAACATTTTACAAAAGTGTCTGAAGTTTAATTAACTTACTCCAATAAGAACAAATGTACTAAAATATTACTGACAGAAGTCACTCTGGACACGAGGTACTAACGATATTTAGATCAGATTTTTTTGGAGTTTGAAAATTCCCCATTATAGTTTACTAGCTTTCCGCCCGCGGCTTCGCCCGCGTAGACTTCGGTTATATTGCGGTATAAAGGACAACTATAAGAAAAATCTAAGACTCCCTCGGGAATATAATTTTTTTTCGGGATAAAAAGTACCCTATTAATCCGGACTTCTAACTTTCCGTAACTATGCAAAATTTCAAAGCAATCGGCTCAGTAGTTACGGCGTGAAAGCGGAACAAACAAACAAACTCACTTTGCGATTTATTATATTAGTAAGGAAGTAAGGATAAGGTTTTATTATAAACTTTAGAAAAAAATTGTTCTATTACACTGTTTGTGTAAGACATTAGAAAAAAAACTCGTAGAAGTACAAAATAACAACCAGTCAAGCCGGAATGCTCTAATAGCTAATGAAATATACGTACCTATTACTTTGTACTCTCAAACATTTTCATCAGATATCAGGTGTACCGAATCAAATCATAACCAGGGCATTTTTCAAGAAAAAGGTTGAGTCAGACATGTTGCGAGAAATGCAGATTTGCTTATAAAATAGTATAAGTTACCTATGACTACTAGATTGAGCAGATAGTGTAAATTATTAATATTAGCTTCGTTATATTTCCGCAAAATCGCTTATTCGTTCTACCAAATATTCCCATACCAAATATTCCATAACCATCAAAATAATATATCTGTCCGAGCTACGTAATATGTATACAGGCATACCTTAATGCATCTTAAGAGGTGCAGTTCATGTAACATCCAGTGGCGTGCACACCATATAGGCAAAAAGACACTGCCTACCTTAGTATTTTGGCTTCCCGACCTAATAATAGAGTTATTGCTAGATCTTTTTTGTTGTACTCACGACATAGGCTAACGAAGGTCCTATGTTTTGTGGGTGAGTAGATATATTAGATAGGTTCGTAAAGAAATGTTACCTATACATATTGTGTCAATCTTTGGGGATTACTGCCTACCTTGTCGTAATGGCCAGTGCACGCCACTGGTAACATCGTCACATTTTCCTGCTTGTCACAAATGAAAGATGACGGGTTTTGTAAGTAAATACAATTTCGCGACACGTTATTAGAGAAAATCAGAGATTCATTACTTACTTACTCACACTTGTTGATAATGATTGAACTACTTCTCGGGAATAATGAGGGAATCTTGTGTATGATTACATGGGAATATTTACTTTACTAACTTATAAATTATAGAAAACATAGGAATGTAAGGATAAAATGTATGCACCACGGGACAGTGTAGCTATCAAACGGTAAAGAGATTTTTAAAATTCTGTCCAGTAGTTTCGGAGCTAGTTGATGCTGACGAAAACCATTTTTTTTTCCTTTTTTAACTTTACTAGTATAGGTATTACAGTTGGTCGGATACTTGACTTGTAACCGGGAGTTCGCGGGTTCGAGTCCGGCTACTAGACGTGTACCAATGGGACTCTTTTTCAGAGCCTATGTACGCAACGCAACGCTCGTACGGTGAAGGACAACATCGTGATGAAACCGCACACCACAAGGTGTGTGAACCTTATAACGGCGATGGGCTCACCCCCTGTCACGTTGGGTTAAATACGCTTGGTGAACCGTGGGCATTTGCTTACTAAGCAAGTGCCTCTGCCTACTCCGATTTGGTATTAAAAGGCGTGAAGTGTATTTTTTTTTAGTATAGGTATATTTATATGAAAACTGATCTGATCAAGCAAACCATATATTGCCATACCAACAGACGCTCAATAATAACAGTTGCTTGCAAAACCTCCAGGTTCGTGTTGAATATATACACAAATCGGCCTAGATGTTTAAAAAAAACGTACCAACCATTTAGTATAGTTATATAGTTTTGTCAAAAAAATAAAGAAAAAACAATTATTCTCTCCTCTCTATCTCATAATAAACATCCTGAATATAATTACATTACAAAACAACAATACAAAAGAGTCCTATAAATCATTAGCAAACTTCCTTGGGAAAAAAATATATTAATCAACCGGCATAACTAAAATACGATCCAAATATATTATATTTCTTCATAATACTGAGTCGAGGTTAGAACATGAGACTTCTTAAGGGTGCAGGGCACTGTGATGGCTTCACCACTGATCCAGCAACGCTTGAAGGATTACAGACTTCATAAGTAGCTTGTGGCTATGTGGCGTAAGGCCAGTTTTAGCATAACTGCTTAGTAACTATTTCCGGCCGAGTCGCCAAGTGCGCGCGTACCTTCAGCTCGTTATGGTTGTACTTCTTTGAACATTATATTCACAACATGAAAGTCAATTCATTTATGTTACGAGTATAACCCACTGTAATGTTAAGTATACTTAGCAGTAAGCCTTGGCGATTTGAAAAGATGCCAATTTCTTCCCGGTTCTCTTGGCCAGTAAAATAAATTAATACGAACCGGGGACGATTACTTTTGTTTTAAAGTCATAAATGACGTTCATCAAGCTTTTTGTTATTCTACTGTATCTGTATGTTATAACACTTATAAAGATGAAATAAAGAAACTTTGACTTTGTAAGTACATTTTTTCTGCAGACAATGTTCCAAATCCTGCGATTTTAATAGGCTGACTGTCAGATGCTGTTTTGGACTGCTTCGAATAACATTGTATACCGCGTCTAATAGGACTTCGAGCAATGTCTTAGAAACGTTATTGATCTCGTCAATATGAAAAATTTTTGCTTTGCTATGGCGACAAAAAAATATTTTCATCTCCATACAAGACGTGATATACATAGACGATTTTTTTGGCTAGGACAGAAGGTGACATTGTGTATGGAGATCGATTTTTTTTTCATTTCCTCGCATTGTTGTCATAGTAAAAGTTGTTCATATCGACGAGCCCAACAATGTTTCAAAGACCATTGCTCTGGGTTCTTTTACGCACTGTATAACCTACCAAATGAATCATGTACGATCGACGAAGAATGTGGTCTATAGTTTTTGAGTGCAATTGTGTGTAAGTAATGTGCAATTGTGTGTAAATACAATACATTACAGCCCTGGCGAGTTGTAAAGATGCCAGTTTCTTCTCGGTTCTTCTGGCCAGTAAAAGAAATTAACTAACCGGGGACGTTTACTTTTGTTTTTAAAATCATTAATTACATTCATTAAGCTTTGTGTTATACCACTGTATATCTGTATGTAATATCACTTATGACGATGAAGAAATAAACAATTTCATTTGATTTCATTGTTGATTGCTACATAAATCATTTATCACGAACAGGTTTTTAATTTGAAATTGAATGAGAATGCCGATCTTCCGCCATAATAACATTTTTTTTTTCAACACGCGTTTGACCACCACACGCCCAAGTCAGGTTTAAGCATTTTTTGGTAAACGTATTATTATTTTATTTCGATGATTTACTGCGTAAATTTTTGATAAATAGTTATAATATTTTGCCTAAAAATGCTTCAGGTGGCCATTTAATAGATAAAACATAAGTTGATAGGTCAAATATTCAATATTTTTGAGTTTTTAGTATTGACTTAGAGCCCTTTGATATGTATCTATAAAATATAGGCAATATTGAAAAACAGCAGTTCGGACTTAGGTGACTTTGATATCGGCGAATGTGACTTAGGCAGGATTGATATGTCTGTATAGGTAGCTAAGGTAGCTAATGGCGACGTGTGATTGGTCGAAAATGACTTAGGCTTGTATTATATGGAGTACTTTGCTGACTTAAGCGAATTTGAAAAAAGTGTATGATTGTCGACTTTATTATGACTGGTTTGATCTAGAAGCAAAATAAGCGCCACTTTTCGCTGAACTAGAAACATAAAAAAAATTAAAATTACTGACCACTTGCGCGTTTGATATGTATCGACACAAATGTTTTGTTTGTTTATGTAAACAAAGCTTAAAAAAATTTTTTTCAAAAATTCTCGGTGAAATGGATAGACTATAGTTTATTTTCATGTAGAATCTTAAAATGACAGTTCACGAAAATGGAAGATTCGCTTGACATAATTAGAGAATCATAAAGAGTTAAGTCTCTGTCAGATTTCAACTGTCACTTGAATCTTTTTGATCATATGTGTGACTTATTTCTTGACAATGAATGCACGGTGTAAAAGGTAGCGATTATAATATCGACACGGTAATTGTCAACATTTTATTTTTTACGCGCAATTAGATTGGGTACTCCTTTGTAGTCTTATCCGAATCCGGAATATACAATAATACGGTACGCATATCATATGTACTTTCGGATTCCTCCCACCGCCCCATATTAAAACTCCCACGTAAAATTACGTCATTTTGCGTCAACGTCATGAAACGGGCCCGGTGTTCATGTTTACTGCATGAAGATATTAATACCCGACTGCTCGTCACAAAGGGAAGAAAATCTATTTGCATTTAATAAGCCAGCGAATGTGATACACATTATACATGTACTCACCTAGTCAAACTCGTTACCACGTATAATGTTTCAGCTGAACCACTCAGCGCGGCTCGCTACACAGCCAATTTTCCATAAAACAGGCTTATTAAAATCCACCGCATGGGTTCAATATTAGGCGTTATTATTGCCAATGTTGGAATATCGGTAACAATCTTTGTTGGTAATCGAACAGCGTAATATCACACACCGTGTGCTAGTTTTGCGACGCTTCTTGTTATGAAAAAGTGTAATTGTTTTCTTCTATTAGATAATATTTTTCTACTAACATACACTGAAGTATACAATTGTAAATAGAATTGACGGAAAGTATCGATATGTATGGAGAGAATGGATGAAAGACGAAAGTCGATTGACGAAAGAGATTTATATGGGTGATGTAATGTGCCTGGTAAGTGGAGATCGCCCCAGAAGGACATATATTGACCAGATTGGTGATGTCCTGGCCGAAGGTGGCGTGAAAAGTACTTACGTACTAAAACCGGAGGTCATGTATGAATGTAGATGGAGCGAAAGGAGTCATGTCAGGACCGTGACAAATGGAGATCTGTAAAAAATGGTGTCTCTGCCTAACCCTCTGGGAGACAGGCGTGAAGTGTATGTATCTATACGTGATGTTTCATAGTTCTACTTATTACTTGACTATTGGAGAATACTGTGTGGTTATTACTGACCCAGCCTGTTTCTTGTATTTACTGAATATTCTCTACCTCCAGTTGCAACTATCGCAAAACATAGCTACAGACATAAAAGCACGTCCAACTAACATTCGTTCTATGCATTCGTTTTATGATAAATTGAATGAATAAAATGAATGAAAATAAAAGAACCAAAAGTTGTTGAAACACTTTTTCTCTACTTTTTTTTATGAACATACACACCTAAATAAACAATCACTCACTTGTGGTGTAAACAGCCTTAATGATAGTCACAACATTATAATCTGAATGGAGCACACAGAACATTGACCTTTATGTTCTTTTTTTATTAATTTAATTAATTAAAATGTTTGCTTTCTAGATCAATACTATAGCTTCCCGTGTGCGATTGCCCTATAAAGCCGACACACCTTTAATAATAGCCAAAGGGTGGCTTAATATTCCATCGACGCTGTTACTTGAACACCTACACATACACAACCAGAGTACGTTGACCCCCACTCATAAACAATATCCTAACATAAAAGTAATCTCAACGTGACCCCATCCAACATCTATTGTTCGTAAGTTCACTCCAACCGCAAATTCCTGTACGAGCATTCATTTGAGCTGTATTATTAACGCGGTAAAGGCTATGATGGTTACAAAGTTATACAGGAAGATTGTACGATGCGTGGTAATGGTATGGAAACATCATCTAACTACAGAACAAAGAAGAGCAGCCGTGTTTTGAATACCAGACATGTCATAGATAATGTTAACTGAGCTACTGGGTATAATAATATGGCTTTGCGGTGACAGTTCGTTATGTTGTCAACGTGAGAATATTTTGTAATTAGGTGCACGTATTGGAAAACTTTTTTCTCGTTTTTTTTGTCTCTGGGAACAAGACTTTCAATGCTTGATGATATACACTGATTAACATATTTTTTTTTATAATGGTTTCCGTTGCTGAAAAATTCCCTAGTAAATGATAGAGTTCTACAATTGTACGCTTATTGTTTTTATGTATTACTTATTATAAATACCGATATCCAAACGCTTCCTCTGTTACGGATTCACAAATTCAGATAAACAATGCTGGTATAATGTAGTATCCGACATTTCTTTTTTCTTGAGTGCCAGTATTTTGAAATATGTTCGCATGTTAATCATGGCTGCTCCTGCTACGTGGTCGTAGCGTGTACGTAGCTACTACGTCGTAGCTCTATATTCGAAACACGTGAAATACTATTCCATTACTTTTTTTTCTCATTCATTATATTATTCCATTAATTTCCAAACAGTAGGCTGAGAGATTTTTCACCAAAATAAATTCTGTTGAAAACCCTATCGCCTTACATACAGCCTTTTGATAATTGGGTTCGTGCGTTCATACAGCTTTTTGATGTGTTAGATATGTACAACAACTGAGCGATAATTACCTGCCAAATTAAGCAAACAATCCAGGTCACGCATAATCCTAATCTCCTGTACATAATGAATCGAGGAGAGCTGAGATAAGTAAATCTGTTCTTTAAAGGCAATCATCCTCAGCCAAATGACGTTCACCGCTGGACGAGGGAAACCACAATGCTTTTCATGATAATTTGGGGGGAAATGCCAATAATCGCCACGCTTGGCAGGCAGGTTGGCAATCGCAGTGATGTTGTGGTTTAACTCACATAGAGCGCTGCTGCCCGTCCTCTGGAGGGTTCCCTCGGTCGTCTCTTACGACCCCCACGACGGGAAAAGTCGGGCTGGGGTGGTGTCACATGTATTCTATCCGCCGTCACCACACGTAACAATTTAATAATTAATATCGAAAATGTATATGTAACACAGAACAAAACTTTACTAAAATTGATATTTTAATTCGAGAGGCTAACAGTTTTCATTATAAAAAAAATATATTACTGCTTTTTACGCAATGAAGATCTTTAAGTGATTATATTCAATGTTAAGCTTAATTCTTAATAGCAATAAAGTTTTATGAGAACTATCTTTACAATTGAACTATATTTTTAATTAAAATTCGAGTTTATAATTATTATGTTTCGGATGCTCTTTACTGAACGTTTGATCATCTCGGTTTAATATTTTTTGTTGCTTGTAGTACATACATCCTAGAGCGATTTGCAAAGCCCACTTGATGCGATCCTGACACACCCCTATTGCTTGCCAATACACGCGGTATAACTAACTGTTCAGAAGTTATTGCATGCTAAAAGTGTATCATGTGGTCGATGATAGTGATAATGGTTCTTCAAGTAAAAGGACTAAAAGGAAAGGAAAGGACAAATCCAACAACGTTTCTAAGGCCATTGCTCGGGGTCATTTTACACGCAGTATATACACATGTCTTGTCTCATCTTTTATAGGAGAGACAGAGATTGCAGATCCCCACATCTCTGTTTCAAGACAAGTGTTGTTATTACACTCTCATTGTACGACGGGAAGCGGAATTTCTTAATTAGGTTTCAGAGTTTATTTACGTCTCAATCCACTTTAACTGCAAATCTTAATTTTACAACAGAACGAATGGTCGCTTCCCCTATTCCAGCCGTTTAACATTTCAATTTGTTTTAAAACTTGTATTGTTTATTACTTGCTACATAAAAGAGTTAATAGGAACAGAAATACAGCGCCCTGACATAGTTGGATACCTTCCCTGAGTTCCATACTAACGTTAAGCTTTCTACAGTTTATTGTGTAAAGTATTTTTGCGTGTTTTATTTGTGTTTACTGTATTTGAAGATATAAGCAAGCTGCATCTAGCATAAACAATACAAAGTAAATTAAATAAAGGGAGAAACTGGGTGACTGGCATATCTATCAACGCACAGCTTGAAATTTACTTGAAGGTTCCATAGGACCATATGCTAAGAACGGAATTCCCGAAATTACCACGAAAACGGGAATTAGCGGGTGAAACCTTTTTTACGGAAAACCTAAATCACATAAGCTACAGGCTTGTTAGTCATGCAGATACCTTATGGATTGTAATTAATAATTACGTCAGAATTTTGCGAAATTCCCACGGCAAGCGGAAATTACCGGGAAAACCTTTTGTATGTTGGTCAAGTAAAACCTATAAACCATCATGTCTTTTTAATTAAAATATGTAAAAAATCTATTGAATTACTATCACTATGAATATTATGATATGGCTGATGAGATCGCGGGGCTATTCCGCTAGTATTGTAAAAGCTACGTTAGAGAAATCCTGGACATCCGGTAAAGGTTGGAGCTTCGATTTCCGTGCGGTAGAATCAATTCGTGAATCTTTGACGATTTACTTCGAAAAGCGTGTTCTTGCCAACCGATGAGTCCTGTATTGCTACCACAAATTACCACAAATTCTCCTTCTGTTCCGATGAGTTGTTTGCGTATATTTTAAAAATGTTTATTCGATATTTTGACAAAACAATGTTTGCTAGTTATGAATAAACCCATATTTTCCTCATATCCAAAGTGTACGGCTTTAGCTGTCAAATCACAAACCTGCAATGTAATGCTACGTACGTGTAATTTAGCGTCAACGCTACACGTAGTACGAGTATGTCCTTCACAGGGAGAATCCGCGTTACGAGATACACTGCAAATGTTTGTAGTCGCCTCTAAATAATTATGAAACCGACTATTACTTTCCCATATAGAACCGGACACACGGTTGACTTCGTATTCGAATTCCAGACAGTCTGAGTGCGAATGTTCAGTGAGAGTTTTCGCATGCAAAAAACAGACAAAAACATATCAGAGATGCGGAGTTTGAAAACACAGGTCCCGTAGTCGTAGACAAAGCTTCGGTTGCCGATTGGCTGCACCATAAAGGTGAACGTTCGTTTCACAAGTATTTTAGAGCGTGCTTACTTGCTCTGGCAGTACAAAGGTACTTTGCAAGATTTCTACGCGTATTTGACCTCAGCGACATGTCATTGTATCAGAGCAGCTTATCCTTCGCGCTCTCTGCTCGCTCCTAGTGTGTCATGACGTCCAAGGCATCTGCGTGATCAATCATGATCTTATGGATATTTACATACATAATTTACAACATTTTTACTTATTGTAAAACAATTAATTGCATGTTTGTGAGTCAAAACATGCCCGAAAAGATATGAATTGTGCGAAAATGGGGACATGAAAGTAGTTCGAGTGGATATGAGCCAGCAATGAGCAGTGAGTAAAAAACCGATTTCATCCGGATCAGTTAGAAAATGGTTCAAGTAATTATTTTTTTTATCATTAAGTACAAGCGTTGGACCACCATACTGCCTGATGTTAGGCAGCGATGTGGTCTACGATGGAGCACACTTGTTCATTAGGTACCTATTCATCCGCGACTTGCAGAACTTCAGACTGTATTGCGCAGGAAACACAGACTCCGGCAAATCATTTCACATCCTAGCGGTTCGCACTATGAAAATAGGCGCAAATCGTTTGTTTCGCGTAAATGGAAAATCCACCTGGTATGGATGACGAAATATATAATGATATAATATGATATGATGTAATATAATAATAATATCCTACTTAACTGCGTGAAATATAAGTACTTGCTTTTAATTTACATAATAGCTTTTTATTATAACGTAAATTTCGCAACCAACTTATCGCCTTCGTCTGTTTAGATGTGTTTTAGTGAATATATATCCTTTATTGCACACTATACTTTACAAACGTAAATTCTTATGTATAAATATGTAAATGTAAAACTCGATTACTATCTAGTTATAGATAGTATTTTACAGCTGAAACCAGTTATTTATTTCTATGTTTACGTAGGGTATTTCAGCCGCTATTTGTATGAAAAACGTAAAGTACTTAGGTACCTCCGTGTATTCACGAGAAAACGCGGGATACAGTAGATGTTCATTGAAGATACAATACAGTAGACTGTTCCAAGAATTTGATTTTTTGATAAAAACGAGCCAAGTAAAAGTTTCAGGTTCATTAATAGATTTTAAGTTGTTTGCTTCGTACAAATTTACTGGTAACAAAAACTTGGCATCCTTTTCGAAGTCGGGTTTTGTCGACAAACAACACCGTTATTGATACTCCTGTTTTCTCACATTATTTTTGGGTACACAATAATAGTATTAATGTTATACCGCGGGATATTTTCTACCTGGATTAGAAAATTTATCGCCGAATTCCCACCGTAATACCGCGAGTAACGGTGTCGGTTATATAGTCGATCGTATTGGCAATCGTGCAGACATTAATGTGTACAGAATCACATCGAAACCAAACTCGCTTCCATGTCTACTAAAACGTTCAATTGCCATGACAACTAAATGCAACTAACTCAGCTGTCAAGCCAGTGGGCGCCGGGCACAACAGCTCCCATATCCAGAGGCTCCTGTAGTACAGCGCCCGTCGCAAGTGTCCATAAAGCACGCCCCAGAACGGCCACTCTTTTACACTTTATTATCATTGGACGGGAGAGCGGCGGCTCAGATTCCCTAGCAATTTAGACGGCGACGACTAACGGCGCACAGTTTTTATAGAAAAATCAATAGAACAGATTATATGATACACTGCGTAGGCGAGACTGCACCTACAGTTTTGTCGTGAAAGTGTCGTATAATAAGGTCGAACAAAGTTTGTCAGAATAACTTTCGGTTTGTTTTGTTTGGGCGTCATTCTTGTTTTGCTATGGCATTGTCAAACTTATAACCTTTGTCGTGTTGTTTGTTATTGTTAATGTGTAGCGACAGTTTACTACACATCAAAAATAAAAATATGTTTCGTAAAAAATACTCGTACAATACAGATAAAAGAACTGCAAACACATCGCTCCCTCGCTGTTAGTTTATTACTGTTCGATGTCAAGGAGTGTTGAAAAAAATCTTTTAAATCGTGCTTTCAAATCATAACAGAGTTTGAAATAGCACAGGAAACGGCGTGACACTCGTCCAACCTATTCTATGTACCTATATGTTGGCCGTACTAATTGAGCGTCAGCAAACACATTGGTCTAACGTGCCCCTGTACAAATCCGATAAAGCGATCAAAAGCCCGGAGTGGCCGAAACTCAATCATTATTATGCTACGAACAGTGAGCATAACGATATACATGTCACCACTATCGGCTGAGCTACACTTCACTAAGAACCACGCGCAATGAAGGTTCAGGTTAAGACGACAATGTTACAGCAGAATCCGTACCTATTGTAAAGCTATCACAGTGAACCGTTTCGGTACCAATATCAAGTAGCGCAAGTCCCGGGGAAGTTTTAAGACCCTACCCAACTATCTTCCTTAACGCCTTAGTTAAGAAGCGTCTTATGAGAACTTTGACATCGAGATTGAGGAAGCTATTACAGGATCCGTTCAGATAGATATAAGCAGAATGTCACTTCCACGCCCGAGTTCACAACTTGTTTACTTTGGTGGCACCCCAAACTTTCGCCTAATTTGTTTGCCGTTGAATCGATAAATTAACGTACAACACGCTCGTACTAGAAAATACACCTTCTCATAGATTATTAAGATGGGATAAATATTAACCCTCTTACCAATAAACGTGTTGTCACTTATACGAATGTTATTACATGTCTACTGAAACTGGTTATTTCGTACCTTACATACAACTAACAAGTTAATATATTTTGAACTAGTAAGGACTTTACTATGGTTAGGCACCTGGAATCGCGCGAAGCGATTTCTGGGTCGCTTTTATAAATATGTGAATTAAACATTTGTAATGCACAGTGTTCGTTCATTGAAAATTATGTACATTAATTCATCCGTACGTTTATTTTATAAATAAATAAAAGACACATTTAATAATATGTTATCTGACAAAATATTTTCGTAGTGCAGTTACGTGGTGTGGAGGATCAGTGGGTGGTTGCATCCTGCTCTATCACTGCTTCCGGCCTGCTCTCAACTGGGGCAATCGATACGGGGGCTGGGCGGGGGCGAGGGCGGGCGCTGTACGCGGCACGCTCCGACCGCCACCAGCACGCATCACTCTCACTTGTACGCAAACGTGGCCACTCTCTCGCGACTTCATTTTCACTATTATCTTAGGCAGGTATCTGCTTCTAGTCAAGATAACGGATCTGAATATATACTTTATGATATTGTACAGTTCATGAGAACTTTTCGGAGAGACTTACAAAGAATAATTGACGCTTGAACTGAACTGATGTTCTGTATGCTAATCGTTCTTATAACATTCTACTGCATTCTACAAGCTAGCCATGTTCAGTAAATAATATAGGTAGTAGTGTAGTAGTCGTAGTAGTGACCCTATATTTTTATCAGCGGTGACACTAGAACACTAATATAACGATCCTTCGTTTTGTCTAAATTCATTCGTTTTCGTAGTGACTTAAGACCATTTATCGCACAGCACCGCAAGCTCCAATTGTTGACTATGTCGAAAACGAATAGATCGACACGAAACGAACGGTCGTTTTCTTATTGTTCAGCTTCTTCGGTAGGTAGTTTCTTTGGGTACTTTTTCTGTTCTTGGCCTTTAAAAATACAATGTCACACATATTTGTTTTAATATGAAAAAAGTATCATCTAACAAGTTTAAAAGTAAATAATTAGTATTTACCCCGAATCTCACAAGCACCTGAGATACGCAATAAGAGCCCCAAAACTTTTTAAGTACATTATTCCAGATTTTTTTTATTAGCGATAAGCTTGGGCAAAATCGAATTCCTTCAATAAAATAGTACTACGTAATAAGTTTCTAGACGCATTAAACTTGTATTCGTTTTCGAATGCGGAGTCCTTTTTGAAAAATCTCAGTCACAAGTAATTTCAGCAATTCAAAATGTGAAGTTCAGCTCTTTTCGGGGTACGCTTGGTTAGGCAATTTCTGAAAATTGTCGAATGAAAATGTTTTCTATAAAAAGGTCGCAATAAACGTGAGACGTGATAGGGTAGGCTGGGGCAAACTGGCAACAATCTCATGGCCGGAGAAAGTGGGGGTGAATTACTTGCTCGCCTTATGAGTTAATCTTAATCTTGTGCAAGTATAATAAAAACGGCTCACCAAGCGTATTTAACCCAACGTGAAAGGGGGCGAGCCCATCGCCGTTATAGGGTTCACTTCACATACCTAGCGTGATGGTTCAGTTTGATTTACCAACAAATCAAATTAAAACAGTACTCATCTTATATACGTATAAAATTTTAAAAATTTAAACAATAAATTGTCGACACAACCGTGATAATTATTTTCCACCTCCGCCATTAAGAAAAAAAATGCCCATCCAATGTCGCGGGTCAAATGTCCCAACCTAGTTATCCAGAAGTTCCCAGCCGACGGTAAGTAAGTCGGCAGACGCCCCACCTGGCGCCGCGATCGCAGGGTCCTCCTCTAATATTTATTGCTTGTGAATATCGTATGACACGCCCGCTACTGATTGCAGCTTCCCGGATACTTGGGGAAGGTTCTTATTTTTCACATTGCACGCTGCGTTAAGTTGTGTCTCGTTATTTTTTTTTTCTTTTTGTTTTGATACTGGTTTACTGGTCTGGAACGTGAAGAGACCGTATCTACTTTATAGTTGTCGTTATTATAAATTATATTATATGGTTTTACCGGTTATGAGTATTGACTGTAACATGTACGTATAGTACATAAGATATGCATAGCCATGCATAGTCATCTGCCAGAGAGACAGAGACAGTAGAGGAAGATATGATTTGAATGTTTTTTTTTACAATTTTACAATTATGTCTACTTTTTACTACAGTCTTGAACAAAAATTCCGGGTCACGATATAAAACTTTAGTGAATTATAAGCTATAGCATAGGAATTACGAAACTCCAAAAAGTCAATCAGCCTATGATACAGAACAACTTTATTCAAGGAACCAACCCTATGTCAAAAAAAAGTTACCTCTTCAAATAAAGATGATCGGTAGGTTTGTAGTATGAACAAATAACATTATTTTTCATTTTTAACCTTGGTTTCCTTGGAGAAAGTTGTTTGGAATCACAAGTTAAGTTTATGTTTCGAGTTTGGCAGCGTTTTTTATTGAACCCTGTATAATTCTCAAAGTAGGTAGTAATAAGACAACAAAATTTTATGACAACAATATTTCGCTATTTTACTGTGTTTAAAAAACGTTCCTTTCATTGAGCTAGACATTAATCGTTTAAACAGGATATACCTTAATACCCGGTTTAAGCTATTGTATTTAGTGAATATTATTTTATACAGTTCTAACTCTAGTCAGAAAGGTTGTCATATCACACGCTACCAATCAGTATGTTTTTCTATTCTCGTTTATTGCAACAATTTGTACAGAAAACAGGAAAATAATATGAAGAACTTTTATGACATCCCGATATTGCACGGTGTTGTTTTATTTCAGGGACATTTATTGTTGAACGAGTGCCCTCCAAAGTATCTCATGCGAAAGATATATTGTTTGAACAAAGCAAGAGGGTGAAGTTATTTCATATAAAGAAATAACATAGCTTTGTGTTTTAAAAAGTACCATAATAAAATATGGAAAGTAAATCCACGCCCACGCAGTTCACCAACTGTATCACATGAGTACCAATATTCCTTCGTTTTATTATATCCACAAACTGTACTTCACGGTATTTTACTTTGCCGTGGGAATGTTGGTATAAACAAAGCATATCTTTATCTTTAAACAAGCAAAAAAATTCTTGTTAGTATATAGTATATATAATTGAAATCTCGGAGACGGCTGCACCGATTTTCATGAAATTTGGTATGTAGAGGGATTTGGGGGCGATAAATCGATCTAGCTAGGTTTAAATTTTAGAAAACATCTTTCCAACCGTGTTTTCGGGCATGAAAAATTGCTCAAATTGTTAATACGGCTCTTACTGACATCTATTGCCGAGTAGTAATACTATGCTATACGTAGGATGGTGCGGGGGACGTTTTGGTTTTGAAGTAACTAGAGATGGGGTTATGAAAAAAATCGAAGGAAAATAATCGATTTTTTTACTTGTTCGATACGGTTTATATCGGAGACAAAATCGATTCTGAAAATTTTATTTAGGGTAAAAACGCTA
>SJJU01005140.1:0-15694 GCA_012932125.1 Conopomorpha cramerella
GAGCCCAGTAACTTTTTGTTGTCGTACTCAATTGGGCGACGTCACACCATTTTGGTTTAGGTACTCCAGATTTGACCCAATCGAAAATGGGTTTAATGTCTGGGTCTTCCTCCTGAGCTTGTTTCATGGCGTCGTCACTCCATTCATCGCTGACTGAATCCGTCCGCAACAACCTGATGCAGTCTTTATCCTCCTGTCTCAAGCAATGCTTGCAATCGTCCGGACAGGGTCTTCGGGACAGGGCATCTGCATTTCCATGTGGCTTTCCGCTGCGATGTTCGATGTGGAAGTCATACTCTTGGAGTTGCTCAATCCAGCGAGCTACTTGACCTTCAGGATTTTTAAACTCCAGTAACCACTTCAGTGCTGCATGGTCGGTCCTGATACGAAACTTTCGGCCAAGTAAATATTTGCTGAAATGCTGTAAGGTTTTTACTACAGCGAGCAGTTCTCTCCGGGTGATGCAGTAATTTCTTTCTGGTTTCGATAGAGATTTGCTAAAGTAGGCTATCACAACTTCCTGATCTCCCTTCTTCTGTGACAAGACACCTCCAATACCCGTGTTACTTGCATCGGTGTCAACAATAAAGTCAAGTCAGGAGCCGGGTATCCTAGTATAGGCGTTTCACAAAGCCTTTCTTTAAGGTGGTTGAATGCCAGAGCACACTGATCCGTCCAGACGAATGGTCGCTTTTCTTCAGTCAGTTGGTGTAGTGGCTTGGCTATGTCAGAGAAGTTCTTAACGAACCTTCGGTAGAACGAGCAAAGACCCAGAAAGGCTCTTACTGCAGTCTTATCCTTCGGCATCGGCCAATCCTTTACCGCACTAATCTTCTCAGGATCTGTCTGTATTCCATTTGCTGATATAACATGGCCCAAATAGTTCACCTTACGCTTAAAAAGCGAACACTTCTTGGGACTAAGCTTAAGTCTTGCGTCTCGTAATTTGGAGAAAACTTGCTCTAGCTTGACAAGGTGATCGTCGAAGTTTCTGCCAATGATGATGATGTCATCCAAATATACGAGGCATGTATCTCCAAGTAGTCCTGCTAGTATTTGTTCCATTAGTCTCTCAAATGTAGCTGGAGCATTACATAATCCAAAGGGCATGACGTTGAACTGCCATAGTCCTTTGCCAGTTGAGAAGGCAGTTTTCTCTTTGTCTCCTTCCTTGATTTCTACTTGCCAGTAGCCGCTTTTCAAATCCAACGTGGAGAACCACTTCATCCCATTCAAAGTATCCAAAGTGTCGTCGATTCGTGGCAAGGGGTAACTGTCCTTCTTTGTCACATCATTAAGTCGACGGTAGTCTACGCAAAACCTCAATGTGCCGTCTTTCTTCTTCACTAAAACAACCGGTGAACACCAAGGGCTGGTCGAAGGTTCGATCACCCTGTTTCCCTGCATTTCCTCAATCATGCTTTCCACTTCCTTTTCCCGAGCCACTGGAACTCGCCGTGGACGCTGTCTAATAGGCATGATCTCACCAGTGTTAATTTCGTGCTGAACCGCTCCAGTCCTTCCAATGTCACCATCGTGTAGAGAAAAGACGTCACTGTATCTCAGTAATAGACTACGCGCCTTTGTGCGTTCTTCCATTCTGAGATCTTCTTGGCAACTGTCCAATAGACTTCCCAAGTCCATATCTCCAATTGGCAGCCTCTTGTTCATGTCCGTACTTTGACACGTTCTTAACCAAGAAATCTCTTCGCAAGTACCTATACGAGTTCCTTTCTGCAATGCGTATTTGGTATCACTCAGGTTCAGGACCCTTATAATTGCTGCAGATGATGTTGTAACGATGGTTCGAGCGGTTATCCAAGGGCAGTCATCATCTAGCTTTTCTACTAATACGCAGCGGTGAGATCCTCGTCCCGTGTAGTACGGCAATTTCACTGGAATTAAGGCTTGCGACTTTGGCTGAAGAACCGTCCTTCGAGCACAGTAGACATTCCCGTTTACGCCACCTTCCATGGGTATTTCATCAGCCCCAATTTTAAGGACGCCCCCTTTAACATCAATTTTACAGTTGTATCTACGCATAAAATCTAACCCAATAATGCAGTCATCAACGATGTTGCCGACGATGACTTTGTGCCAATAACTCCTTTCGGCTATCTTCATCTCCACCTCTTGCTCCCCAGGGACGGAAATGTACTGACCGGTAGCCGTTTGAAGGTTTAGATTATTAGGTCGGACTAGGTGATCTCTCGTAAGGTGTTTAAGTAGCCGAGAACTAATTACTGTCCGAGAAGCTCCAGTGTCGATGGTAAGGTGACATGCTAACCGTCCAATTCCTCCTTTGACGACCAGACTATTCCCGTCGTTTGCTTGTGAGATCACAACTGGGACATTTCGACCACCAGCCAGTACTCGTCCCATAGTCCTGGCTATTAGTCGTTTCCCTGCTGCGGCTCTGCTGCACCAGCGTCAGTAGATTTCGTACTGGCCTCCAGGTTTCGCCGCCTATTGCTCCCTTTTGGGCAATTCGACTGCAGGTGTCCTCTTTCTCCACACCGGTAGCAACGTGGACTGTATTCGCGGCTCTTAGAAGACGACTCACTGACAGAAACCTCTCTCAATTTATAAGGCCGCGAGTCTTGTCGAACAGCTTCTACCTCCAAGGCATGTGCAACTGCGTCCTTTAGGCTTACATGATGCCCCAATAGAACAGCAGCTCTTACCTCCAACTCACGAATACCGTCAATGAACGCCTGTACGAGCATGCTGTCCACAAAAGAGGCCGACGCTGTCTGGTACGCCTTTCTCACCAACTTTTCAATTTCCAAAGCCCACTGTTGTAGAGACTCGGTACGTCCTTGGGTCCTGTCCTTCAACTGGGCTCTGAAGACGTGCTCCAAATGTTTATCGCCGTATCGAGCCTCCAAAGCCTCAAGCAGGCGATCGTACGTCCTCTCGTTTCCCAAAGCTTCCAGTATTGTGAGGGCTTCATCTCGCAAGGCCAAGGTGAGTGCTGTCTTCGCCTGGTCTTTACTCCACCCATTGGCCTGAGAGACAGACTCGAACTGCAGCTTGTATGCTGTCCATGAAGAAGTGCCATCGAATGGGGGAACCTTAAATCTTCCACCTGCAGGAACAGAAATGTCGGATCCGCAGGCACCCGTAGCCACCTTGGCCTCCAGTTTTCTGATATCATTTTTTTACCACCTGTAGGCCTGCGGCATAGTCCTCCACCTTCTCGTTGACATTCTGGAATCTGTTTTCAAATTTTATGTCCAGATCTGTCAGTTTCCCCTCTACTTCGGCTATTTCCTTTTTCCATTCGGCAGTGGCTTCACGCACTTCACGGAGTATGCACGATTGTTCTTCCTGGATTTTCTGCTGTCTCTCTTGGGCTTCCCGGGCTTCGCTCTGACTAGTGCTCAGACGCATTGAAAGTCTCTCCTCGGCTTCCCGCTGGCTGATACACAGATTCTTAATCTGTTCCTCCTGGGCTTTAGCTTGTCTCTCCTGGGCCTCCCGAGCTTCCCGAGCTTCCCTTTGGCTTTCATTAAGGGCTCGAGATTGTTCCTTTAATAAAATCAGAATAGTGTTGAGGTCAATCTCGGCCTTCGGTCTTGGTGACGATGCCGGTGCAGTGACAGTAGATGGACCAGCCACGGCTGCCGTAGAGTCCTCCGCTGCACGTTGGCTCCGGGTCTGGACGCCCTCCGGTTCTTGATCTCGTGAAGTGATCGGCATTTTCTATCCCACTTCTGACACCAAATGTTACGTACGTGGGGGGTGGGTACCGATAGAAAAAATGACACTGTTACGAAATCAAGAATTACACTTTATTCCGGCACTGTAATTACACAAACTAATTACAATCGTTAAACTAAAACCGCTAATAAACACTTTTACAATCACGCAATCACTTGTTATCACTCTTTAGTCTTCTCTCTTGATGTTCACTATATCGCTGTTTAGTTGAAACTGTCTCGCCGACTCGATCGTCGCTCTTTATATACCACGGTACACAATCCAGAACATTCGAGTAGGCTCAGGTACATTCTCGAGTCGACTTCTAATAATAATAATTAAATACCTAACCGTCGCGACGACCGGCTCGCGTGTTTATACCTACACCAAACAGTAGGTAAGTAGGTTTATACCTACTTGTGGTGCGTCGGCCGGCTCGTGTGTTTATACCTACACCCAACAGTAGGTAAGTAGGTTTATACCTACTTGTTGTGAGGTAAGGTAAGTACTTGTGGCTTCCGAAATATACCACACTTTTCTCGATCTTTCGAGATCCTTCTACTACATTCTGACGCATATAGGCACTGTGTAGTGGTTTTTATGCGTCGACTTGGATACTGGAATGTTCTTTAGGCCTCTCGAATGTTCGACGTACCTCTACGGCATTCTAGCCGTTTTTTCTCGACCCCGGGGCGTATACAATATGTTTGTTCGCGGATAACTTCGACGTCTTCGTAGGGACCGATTTTGCTGATTCTTTTGTTGGTTGGAAACAAGGTATTTCAAAGGACCATTTGAGAGTTGCGTAGCGTAAATAGGCTTCGAAAAATCGCGATGTCATGACAAGTCTACGGACCAGACTTGACCACAGACTTCTTGTATGATGAAAATGTAGGTATATCCACGAGATTTAATATTAAGCTAGATGTTTTCATTATTTTTTTAACCCTGAACTGTTGATGGGTGTTTAAGTGAACCGTAGAAAGCAGTATTTCCAATGTGATATTTGCCCGTTGGCGGACGATTAAAAATTTATATTATTTCCTTGATTACAGAACTAGCTTTATAATTAATTGTGTATTACTGCACAATAAAGTGTTAATTCTCATTCCAGTGTATTATTTGGCAATATTTAGACTAAACTCAGAAATACATATTGAGGCAGTTAAAACATACTGAAACGTACCAAACACCAATAAATGTGCTAACCGAATCCGCAACCAGAGTGTATGTCCGCCCTTAGGGTGTGCTTATGACGTCATATCTGAGGCAATCTTTGCATGCAGTGACGTCATGGACACACAGCTTGCGCTCAGAGCTTTGCGGGATTTCTGGATGAGAGAAAATTGACAGCCCCCCGAGAATGCGATGCCACCGTATATCTTCAAAGGAGAGATAATACAATGCCGTCTATTTGTGATGCTTTATTTGCGTCGTAGGAATAACGCGCATTATCCGTTTGATCACACGAAGTACTCTACGGGAAATGTTGCGGCCTCCTTTCTACCGGGCGACTGGCAGTGCAGAATGTTATTTTTCTTTTTATTTTGACAAGTCAATTATTCTTTTATTTTTTTCATTCGTTCTGTTCAATTGTTTACTTTTCAGACGTGTGTATCAATGGTAAGTTAGACACTGTGAGTGACACATTAGTAGTGATGCAATTCAAAATGTCAATAAATCGTAAATGCCACGAGTCCAGACTATATCTACATTCCTATAGTAAATAATTATGCTTAAGTCTTGTAACCAAAAATTACCACATTTGAGTCTACATTCAATTCAATGACCATATTTTAATTTTGTTTTTCATTCATGACAGACTTACAGATCAGCCCACTGAGTATACCAGTTTACCACAAGCTATCAAGGCAACAGTTAATGAAAAATCTATTCTAAAGTAGATTGCCTAAGACTGTTATTTATATTTCATAGGACAAGATTTTGCTGAAGAAGATTAAGGAGATTTTGTCAGGGCTCCGAGCTTTTAGTATAATAAGTACTTATGAAAAACGTTTTTTTGATCTTGTATTTTATAAGGATTTTTTTTGATATAGTTGTTATACGTTGCTAAAGATAAACAGTTTATTGGGGAGCCTTACGGGTGTTGAATATTTTGTAAGCTATAGGGCAGAGAGTGCTTACTGTGGGTAGTTCACTAAATAGTAACGGCTTTACCAACAAACGCGGTACGTATATTCCCACATTATACCAAGCTCAGCTTAAGTTGTCAGTTGTATGTCACATACGGAGTAACTAGTTTCAGTAGAGCTGTAATAACTTCGGTATAAGTTACAACACGTTTATTGGTAAGGGGGTAACTGTATGGTCGGCCAAGAGAATGGTTCAGTTAAGGCACCAGTTACACTTTAAACTGATTACCTATTTTTAATAAAAAAAGAACGCACTTCAGCTAGTACTAGTCGCCCGCCCCTAAGATTCTTTAAATATGATCTCGTTTTATCGGGTTTGCCATCATGAAAACCTGACTTCCTTATGACGGTACCACTATGTTTCTATCCAGCAAAAAAAATAAACAAAAAAGTCGGTTCATACACGATGAAGTTATCCGCAAACAAACATCCTTTTTTGAAGTCGCTTAAAAATCAAAATAGCATTATACATTTATTACTGTGGTATCTGGCATACATGACGTATAGGTATGTAACTTTACAAAAATATCTGGGAAACTATAAAAAAATACAAATAACATTTTTTTACTGTCAGAAGTTACTCAAATATTAATTGTCTCCACCTACCTCAATAAAGTCTGCCATGAGGTCAGCGTAATACCGAAATGTTACTTTGCGTACATAATCCATTTTTATCAGTAATTAAACGAATGTGTATGTCTTTCATTACATGCTATGTTTTAATAAGTAGGTAATAAAGCCTACCTTGCCTTGGCACAATCTTGTTGGACTACTTATAAACAAGGTCGAAATTCTTTACGCTTAGCTAATCTATCTCCTTCAAAAAGCAATTGTTAGATAATGGATGGACTAAGCAAAGTGAGGGCTGCTTTATGAAAACGCTTTCATGATAATTATCTTCATATAGTAAAGACTTGTTTATTATACAAAGGAAATAATAAAACATACAGAGATGGGCCCGTTGGTCTAGTAGTCAACATGCTTCTCTATTTTCTACTTTCCGTAAGGCCGTGGATTCGATTCCCACCGCTGATAGATACTGTGGTGATTAGCTTTCAAGTACTTATGCTGGATATGACTGAGTGTTTTAATAATAAATTTCAAAGAAAATAAAAATGTAAGTACCTAAGTTAGTAAAACAATGGTGCGCGGGCTCGCGCTATTCATGCCACATCGGAAGCGGCGTGCTCGCGGACTCGTGCTATTTGTCGGTTGATGCGCCGCTTTTTGTGTGCCTAAGGCTTAAACAATTTAACAGAGATCTGAACAGCTATCCGTCAAAAAAAATATCGATACGAAGAGAGTATCATGATTATAATAAATCACATGATTACTTAAAATTTACAATGTATGATTGGGTGTTCCTCACAAGATATTACTTCCTCTGAAGTAAAGTGCATGCTCTGAACCTTAAACAAACTTCTTGTAGTCTCTCTTGAAACAGGACACATTGCGCAGAAGAAAATAAGTTTACAGGCAAGAGTAATAATTAGTGCTGTGAATAAAGTTGATTTATTTTACTATACTTAACTCAAAATAAGTAACGTTGGGTCAAAACGCTTAGTAAACCGTGGACATTGGCTTGGCAAGCTTACCCCGCTTTGAGGTTAAAAGGTGTGAAATTGATTTTTTTTTAAATAAGTGTCATTAATCAGAAAAAAGGAACAAGTCTATTTATGCTTAGCACATTTGGGACGTCACGTACTTCAGGACGGATTCAGAACGACAAAAAATGTATTTTCCCTATTAACTCTTGCTGCATCGCGTGTTACCGCCACGTATTCCCGTCACATCCTCTGCCGTTTTGCGCAAAAATGGGCCTACAACATATCAACTTACACCGGAGTAACCCACACGCTTCCCGAAATCAATTTTCGAACGTAACCAACCCCCTCAGCATGGTTGAGAGCATCGACAAATGAAATGAAAACATCGGCGATCCATTTTCATTCGTTTAATTAGGTGATGTTATAAAACGACTGTGGCGCCGGGAGGTGGCGACGACGCGACTGAAACTGCCTGCAACTGGCTGCTGCTTTTATATTTATAATCTTTGCATTTTTCATTTAACTGTATAGTTATACAATTACTGTTAGTGTGTAAAACTTTCTAGGTTTAATGTGAAATAGGTTCTTATCGTTTAGGTTCCGGGTTACGACATGTTGTGAAATACACTTCACGCCTTTTAATACCAAAGCGGGGTAGGCAGATATTGCCCACAGTTCACCAAGCGTATTTAACCCCACGTGACAGGGGGTGATCCCACCGCTGTTACAGGGCTCACACACCATGTGGTGTGAGGGTTTCATCAGAGGGTTGCGTTGCGTACATAGGCTCTGATAAAAAGTCTTATTGGTACAGGTCCTGTAGCCTGACTCGAACCCGCGACCTCCCGGTTACAAGTCAAGTAGTCGACCAGCTGGATCAAGGACGCTGTATTCGCTGATTTTGTTGTGAATTCGTGTGATATATTGTATGTTCATGTCGCTGATGATGATAATGATGTTTGTTTAACAAGAAAGTCACATGGCCGTTTGTGGTGCGCCTTGGGGGAGGTCTATGCCCAGCAGTGGACGTTATAGGGCTTACATAATGATGATATCTTTATCAATCTTTATCAAGATTATAGGTTTAGTTTGCTATTATTACTACATAAAAGGAATAAATTGAATTATATTTAAGAAAATTGTGAAACACGCACACCACAAGTTGAGTGAACCATGTAACGGCGATGAGCCCCCGTTGTTACGTTGGGTTATATACGGGGAACTGTGAGATTTGCTTAGCAAGTGGCTCTGCGTACTTTGGGATTAAAACGCGTGAAGTGTATTTTCGAAAAAGAGAGTGTCTGTGATGTAGTGGTTAGGCTCTGCAATCGGAAGGTTGCAGTTTCGAGAACATCTGTACTAGGCGTGTAACAATGGGTCTCTTTTTCAGAGTCTATGTACGCTACGCAACGCTCATAGGGTGAAGGACAACATCGTGGTGAAAATCGTATCGCAGATTGATGCTGAAAAATTACGGCGATGAGCTCACCGACTGTTGGGTTAAGTACTTAGCAAGTGCCTCTGCCTACCTCGCCTTGAAATTAATTGGGGTAAATGAACATCATCATTTTCCTGCGCCTACCCACCTAGTGTGGGATAAGGGCAGCACGTTTCTTTTCGCCATTCATCTCTATCATTCGTCATCTCTGCAGTTACACCTTTCACGCACATATCATTTTTCACACAGTCCATCCATTCCTTCTTTGGTCTCCCTCTTCCCTTTTATCCTTCCACATTCATACTCATTACTTTCCTTGTTACATGGTTTTCATCCCTCCTCATGACGTGCCCATACCATCTTAGTCTGTTACTCCTAATCTTTTCTGTCACTAGTGCTATTTTCAGGCTTCCTCTTATGTACCTACTCATTCCTAATCCTATCCAGTCGAGTAACTCCACAGTCCCATCGTAACATTCGCATCTCTGCCACATTATATATACACATTGGGGTAACATAAATTGACATACATAATAATGACCATAAATAAAAATAAATTGTAACATATTTTTTCAGGTTCCCATAGCAAACAAATATACTAAGTATGCGTTCTCTCGTGTCAGAAGTCTGAACAGATCGCCTTCAATTAGTGCCGGCGTGGATTCCCATCACTTATTCAAGAGACTCGGAATAAAATAAAAGCTGGAGAGGATGCTCCCAGGAAAACATTCATACGGCCACGGTAGAATGGCTGAAGGTGAAGCTATGTTAGGGCGCGTGCACGTCGGATTCAGGAACATTTTTTTTACTGCATAACATAATTGCTAACGACGTGTGGTGGGTCTCATTTTCAAAGCTAAGCGACACTCGAAATGTGAACACAGAGCCTCGTTCGTGAGGAAAGTTACATATTACACAGAAGCTAAGCTGTGCTAAAACAGTTATATTATAACGTTACATACATAATACATACATATGTTGGTAGTTTAATTAAAAAAAAGTTTTTAATTATTCAAATTCTGTTCTCCGAGGTGCGATCTCCACTCTAGGAAACATTTGCCCCAACGATCATCGATTCTACGACTAATATGGCGGGCTCAATGCCTCTTCAGCTTCCTAACCAGGTGAGCTACTGTTCTGTCCCTCGGTAAATGGAGATAATATGCTATTAACCTACCTAAGTAGGTAGTACGTCTTACTATTTATTGATGAGTTATCAGCAATGCTTCGGTTTCGGTTATAAAACATTATTGGACACTTCAAAATAAGACAATATGTTTTATTACACCATAGAAGGACGGGAAGCGTCCCCGAAAGGGTTAATGAGTACCCTAATGTAGGAATCTAAAATTAGAGTTAATTGACATTAACTAAAGGATTACTGGCTATTGTTAAAATAATAATTATTCCATTTCCAATTTTATAGGTATAGAAATGGTCGTAGAAACGTTGTTGGATTCGTCAATATGAACTTTTACTATGACGACAATGTAGAGAAATTAAAAAAAAAATCAAGCCCCCATACGAAATGTCAGCTCCCGAGACAAAAAATTGTCTTTTTTATTGGAATTGAATTTTTCTTTTTGCGTTTGCCCATTTTTTTGGGGTTTTTACACTCTGTATGCATGTATTATATATAAACCAAGTTTATATCATCGTTATAAATACTATATAATACATACAGATGTACGTATACAGTAGCATAACACAAAGCTTGATGAAAATCATGTGCATTATCAAAACATCCTCAATACTACTATAGAAAATTACTCTCTATCTCGAATATATCTACTATAAAAAACCGTTGCGTAGTTTTAAAGATGTAAGCATACATAGGGCCAGACAGTGGGAGGCGACTTTATTTTATACTATGTACTGATCATAATATGTTTGTAGCACGCATATCTAGATACAGTCTATAATTTGTCTACAGAAAATACCTAAGCATTGTGTACGCATCTTTAGCTAAAGGAAGGTGTCGCAGGGTGGGGTCGGGCACGTACTACTACAAAACCGAATGGCCCAGTCTTCAAGGGAGCCGCTGCCCGACCTTCTAGTGAGCACAATTTTTTTCTTTTACCTATATGGGTACAGTCACGATCACTCATATTTTCTTTCACTCCGACCTCTTTTGCCTGTTTACTACGACGTGGTCAAACTGAGTGATATTATTTACAAAACTTATTTACTTTAAAATATATTTACATTAAAAATACCTTTTCAAAGACATCTTCTGAAAAATGTTCCCCTCAGATGTTCAAATTAAATGTAAAACTTACTCCTTACCTTCCAAGATATTTGATTTATTTTGGTCCGCCTATCAGCGTTTGGCATCCGATAGCCTGTTAAACTAATACGCAGAATATACGATGACCACAAAGATGACGCTAAACATAATTAAAGAAGTAATGCTGCAATTATTTTATACCTTTTTATTACGAGGGAAAAATTCTCTTGCTGATATGGTTACGGCAAAGTGGCAGTCAGACTTTTACTGACTAAATCTCATCGATAACTGGTAAAGTTATTAGTGCGGGGCAGTTTCTGGATACACAGATGACATTCTTCACCCCGTATCCAAATTATTACATATTACAGTGCAATTTTATCGAGTGTGGTGTGGCGATAGTAAATGAACTGTGCGTACCTACGTATACCGATTTACTGTGCTGTTAAAATCTATGTCCATAAAAGCAGCGAATCGCATGTCATCCCCGATATTATTATGGCGTAACAGAAATCCTTTGTACGCCGCCGGAGTGTTACGGGCATAACTGGCGGGAAATTGGGAAAAATGACATAAAGGGTTATGAATGTCACAGGAGTCGGGAATAATCCAGCAAGCGCCATTCAGCCGATAGGCGGCTACGACATCGGCTTAGGGGGGTGTACTGTTCGCTGTTGCGTTCTCAGAACGATCGGTTTATAGGACAAGGATTGTAGAACAAACTCTACATCTCTTTTACCTAAGTAGGGAATTTGACAGAACCTAACAAAGCAATCACTTCAATTTACCTATAAAAAATGCCAATTTTACTCGTATACCGTATATGGAATTTATCGAATACCATAAAGACCACATCATTTGTGGGAAAATTTGAAAATCCATCACACGGCGACGATTCTCTCAGAGTTAGTCTAGTCAAGTCAATGTCTAGTCAGTTATTTAAAGTCAAGATGTCCTGCATAAAGTTCGCGAAAACTTCATTTGAAAAAAATCGAGAAGAAAACGCCATCTAATCCGGGAAGCTGTAGGAAAATTCCCGTGCTGCTCTGGGGCAGTGAAAAGACGGTATCGGATATATTTTTTTACACCTATACAGCTGGGATTACGAAAGGGATTATTGGCTATTGAATTGTCCACTTAAGACCATTATCTTTATTATTTATCAATGTTAACCAAATGTAATTAAAAAGTGAAATGTCTCTATTGGTTAATTCTGTCCGTATTGGATATTAGGGAGTTTGTGTATGCATAATAATATATACTCATATAAACTCTGGTTACGTGGAATAAATAGATCTGAGTGATAAGGTCTAATTTTTATTTTACAAACTATAAAATATTCAATTGTGCAAGTTTATTCATTTCACGTTTTAATCCTTTAGCACTCGTTAATAAGACACAACTGATTTTTAATAGTTTGGATCCACCGGCGCCCGTAAATTGAGGGATTAATCTCAAAGGAGATAAACAGAGGTATCTACTAAGCAATTGCGCACGTTTTTTACTTCGGGCCATAAACTTTATTGTTTAACAATATAACCGTTCTTCGTGAAATTGCGCCCGAATTAATGCCCATAGAGTCGGGCCCCAGTGCATCGGCAGTGTTATTAAACAAACATTTTCTCTTTTCAGACACACAAGCTAATGAAGCCCTGCGCAGCGCGATCCGTTTGGAATTTTCTATTTGAATTGAAATACTCTGAGCAAAAGTTTGCATTTCACGTGCGTCCACTTTAAAATGTGTTTTTGTTTGCTCCATTCATGTTTAAATTGCAGGTGGGATAGTGTTGCATTTATATTCCGTTACAGATAATTTGCATACATGTCAAATGAAGTAGTTTTGGATTTTATAGTTAGAAGGAGTGGCGGGCGGTGCTTTCTATGCTGAGGTGGCCCAAATTAGAGAAGAGTGAATGGAACAGAGGGGAAGTCTTCGCTCAGTGCCTCTAGCAAAAAATAACAACACATATAAAGCGCTGATATTTATAAAAAAATAAAAAACGAATTCGCACTGAGTCTGACATATCAGCCAATCACAGCGGTTACTTGTTTTATGGTCTTTTCGTTTCTTACATTATGTAATATTTATGGTCTTCTCGTACACACTTAAGACGCGAATTAATATTGCGTCTAAAGGTTTTTTTCATTTACATACGAAATAGACAATTTCTTTTCGGGGTAGATGATATTTTGTACGGGAAAGAAAAATGTTTTGTTAATTTCCCAACATTGTCGCCATAATGAAAGTTGTTCATTTTGACGCAGAACAACGTTTTTACGACCATTTCTCGGGGTAATTTGAGACGCGGTATTAGGACATGTAAAATATGTGTGGGTTCACCAACAATATATTTGAAAAAATCACATGCCTGATAGTTGGGGTTTAGATGTCTAGTAAGAATATTGTTGAAAGGTGGCCCGAACAATCTCAATAATGTCTTCCTTCAAAAAAAAACCTACCTAAGAGGCATTTATAATACTATGATAATATTATTACATATTATTAGCATGAATATTATATATTGTACACGACGACGGTGCCAATATTTCTATTTTATACTGATTTCTGTTTTTATAATTTTACGAATTCTTTCATTTATGGGTTGGTTATGGTGGAGACCGCGACTCGGCAAACGGTGTGTAGGTTGCCCTCAAGCAAGGTGGACTGATGACATGCACAAGATGGCTGGCAGAAGTTGGACGCGAGAAGCCGAAAACAGATCACAGTGGCGTGCAATTGGAGAGGACTATATACAGTAGTGGAAAAATATGGGCTGATGATGATGATGGTGGACCTGGTTGCCTATCAACCACAATGTTGTTATAAACAAAGATTTTTTTTACCGTGAACTAATATTGTTCAGACTTGTATAAAGAGTAATACATTTTCACGTAATCTGTATTGTTGAAACAAAATGCTTATTATAACAATAAAATCCTATTTAAAATACTTAAGTACAATAAATATTACTCGTAAGTGGACTTATCATAAAAGAAATATGATAACAGTTTCTATGAAAATATAATGCCAAGACAAGTAGCCGCCCTAACAGTTAGAAAAGACGGAATTAGTCTCAATACCGTACCAGATGTTAAAGTAAAAGTCCGTGAACCCCTTCAATCTAAATGTTAACAGTATTATAACAACCTGAGCTTTTTCAACGAACAAAACACAAGTTACGAAGTATCAGGATCAACTGTATTGTGTCGTTTAATTTGGCGAGAGCATTACAAGACGCCTGGGAAGAGGAACTTGGAAGGTCTTCCAGGTGAACTGGAGTGTCGCCAACTACCTGTGGATAGTTGTTCTGGAAGTGAGACTTGACACGTCTCGAATGTCGACATATTGTTATAAATTATTATAGTACTTTATAATGCGGGTTTGTGTAATTTGTTGCTGAAAACGATTAACGTAAGCAACTTAATGTTCAATGGGTGGACTTATCTGGATCCGTATATTATTCTGTCCTTATTAGAAGCTCGAGGAACTACTGCGGTTTTAGACGATTAACTGAGTAGCATTATTGAAAAATATAATAAACAGCTAGTAGTTGGCAATTTTTATATTTTTAATTTTGATTTTATTCACATAAAACAATCAAAAGTGAAAGTTGTTTCCTTTTTTTAAATTAGTTTAGATTCATATGACAAACCTCCCTCATCCCCACGAATGTGTATAAAAAAATAAACACACAGGTGGCCATTTTTAACCGAGTCATCGAAGAGGGCGGCAATACTGAATCGCCAAAGAAAAGAGGCCGTAATTGTTGCATGAAATATATATATCGCTTCTCAGAACTGTTGGCGTGTTGTGTGCGTTCTGTAATTTTCATTTTGACTGGAAACGTTTGAAGAGCGTTCGTTTGTTTTTATATAATTATTTTCACAGTACCATATCACCTTACTACTGTTCATACATAACTGTTAAGATATCAGATTTCCCAGTGCACTGACACTATACAGAATAAAGTGTATCCAGGTATCTATACTATGTTATTATGTACCAAGTTGTTATATTAATCCTGACCCCAGCTACATTTTCCCATGATGTGGGGTCGGCTGGTAGATAATACATTAGTATTAAGTCCGCCTTGTGAACTTTTATTGAAGTAAAGTATTTACGTACATAAAAAAATATAGAAGTCAAACCATTCTTGGGATTAAAAGGTGTTTGCCCCAGTGGTACCTTTAATCAACGTACAAGTGTCCGTGGAATACTTGACTTGCAATCGGGAGGTCTCGGGTTCAAATTCGGCTACTGGAAGTGTAAGTGGACCGATGGGACTCTTTTTTGGAGTATATGTATGCAACGGCACGGTGAAGGACAACATCGTGATGAAACCCGCACACCACCCTTGTGTGAACCCTATGACGGCGTGGGCTCACCCACTGTCACTCTGGGTTAAATACGCTATACCTCTGCCTACCCCGCATTGGGATTAGTAGGCGTCAAGTGTATTTTTTAAATTATTTTCAATATTTAGATTCATTTGGAATATTTTATAGATAATAGATAGATAATATAAAATATCTTTATCTTTAAACGAGCAATTCTTGTATATATAATATATATAATTGGAATCTCGGAAACGGCTGCACCGATTTTCATGAAATTTGGTATGTAGAG